>JAWPHD010013362.1:0-68892 GCA_037043455.1 Cyrtodaria siliqua
GTAAAAATATTTCCCAATCAGAAGGCTGCGGTCTCTCAGAATTTGAAAAAAAAGTATGAATTCTGCAATGCGTTTTTGTTTGTTAGGTCAATTCTGACTCAGAGTTCTTTCTAAGTAAGTAAGGCCTAAACAATATAGTTACGTTTCCTGTTACATGCCCCACAAAAAAAACGGGGGTCGGTTTGTCGAATTAATATTTTTTTATTTTGTTTTGACGACCTCAACATGTCAATTACCACTGTGTTTCAAATTATATATAACACCAGAATTAAAGACTTTAAGTTGACTGTTGCATAAAACAAGTCTAATGTTTGTGTTGTATTTCTAGAAAACCTCCCAAAGCGTCTTGGTGTAGCTGTCAAGTGCATTGTGGTCTACAGTAGCTGTTGTAAACAACATGCGATATTCGCAATAGGTCGATCTGCTTCTCACAAGTGCGCTCAATTTTGATTGGAAGTTTAATAATAGAGGTATCACGTGACATGTATTCCGGGGTAAACCCTACCAAAAATAGTATATTTTCATCCATTGAAATATTCCGAATTATAGAACATCCATCATCTAACTTTAAAAAAAAATAATTTAACCTTCAAAATTTCAAACAAACATATAATTTGTAAGAATCAACATAACGTTGGCTAGGCGAAATATGCTTTGAAAAACAACAACATCATGATAATATTAAATGCAAATGGCTGACATTTTATGTAATTCGCGAATGCGTGTATAACACAATATTAAATCGATTTCGAATTTATTTCTTCGTAATAAGTAAATTAAAATATTATCTTGAGATTTATCTTGAGATTTATCTTGAGATTTATCTACGTTTTTGACTTTGTATGCTTGATTCCAATGAGAAAATCGAACTTCAAATCGACAACTTTCAATGCCAAAAAGACGTATGCATTGAAAATCAAAAACTGAAACGGTCATTGCTAAGTGACGGGACTGGTACATAATTCATTTGCGTCGCCATCGTCGCGAATGTTTTAGCTCTATAAAAACAAGAGGCCTAAGAGGGCCTGTGGACGTGGCTAACATCGGTCTTATAACATCAATGAAGCGAGTGACTGCAATTACGTTTTTTTTGAAAGTTTTGGGCAAAATTAAGCATTTTAAACAAAATCAAGGGCCATAACTAAAAAAATTGGTATTGTTAAGTGAATATCAGATGAAAATTGAAGGCCCTATCATATTAACGAGACAAAACATAGCATTTTAACAAAATTCAGGTCCACAACTCCGCTGTTACTGGTCCGATCTGGCCGGTTTTCACACTTTTCCGAGCTTCATTGATATTAACAATCTATTAAAGTATGGTAAAGATAAAACGAAAAATGAAGGCCCTATCGTCTTAACGAGACAAAATATACCATTTTTAACAAAATCAAGGGCCAAAACTCCGCTGTTAGTGGTACAAACTGGCTGTTTTTCGAAATCATCCGAGCTTTCATTGATATTAACAATCTCTTAAAGTTTGGTAAAGAGTAGATGAAAAATAAAAACTCTATTGTCTTAGCGAGGAAAAATATAGTATTTTTAACTCAATCAAGGGCTATAACTCTGCTGTTACTGGTTGATCTGGCTGGTTTTCGAACTTGGCCAGTAGAACTAATAATAAAAAACAAATTAAAACTAAAGATTTTTTTATAATAAAAACAGAACAGAAAGTAAAAGAATCTGTTAAAGTTTGGTAAATATCTGATGTAAATAAAATCTTAACGAGGCAAAATATAGCATATTTAACTAAATCAAGGGCCATTACTTTGCTGTTACTGGTCAGATATGGCTGGTTTTCGAACTGGTCCAAGCTTTCATCGATATTAACATCAATTAAAGTTTGGTAAACAAAAATAAGAAAATTGAAGGCCCTATCGTCTTAACTAGGCAAAATAGAGCATTTTTAACTAAATCAAGGGCCACAATCAATAAAGATCTGATGAAAAATAAAGGCCCTATCATCTTAACGAGGCAAAATATAGCATATTTAACTAAATCAAGGGCCATTACTTTGCTGGTAGTGGTCAGATCTGGCTGGTTTTCGAACTTGTCCGAGCTTTCTTTGATATTAACAATCTCTTAAAGTTTGGTAAAGAGTAGATGAAAAATAAAAACTCTATTGTCTTAGCGAGGAAAAAATATAGTATTTTTAACTCAATCAAGGGCTATAACTCTGCTGTTACTGGTTGATCTGGCTGGTTTTCGAACTTGGCCAGTAGAACTAATAATAAAAAAAAACAAAAAACTAAAGATTTTTTTATAATAAAAACAGAACAGAAAGTAAAAGAATCTGTTAAAGTTTGGTAAATATCTGATGTAAATAAAATCTTAACGAGGCAAAATATAGCATATTTAACTAAATCAAGGGCCATTACTTTGCTGTTACTGGTCAGATATGGCTGGTTTTCGAACTGGTCCAAGCTTTCATCGATATTAACATCAATTAAAGTTTGGTAAACAAAAATAAGAAAATTGAAGGCCCTATCGTCTTAACTAGGCAAAATAGAGCATTTTTAACTAAATCAAGGGCCACAATCAATAAAGATCTGATGAAAAATAAAGGCCCTATCATCTTAACGAGGCAAAATATAGCATATTTAACTAAATCAAGGGCCATTACTTTGCTGGTAGTGGTCAGATCTGGCTGGTTTTCGAACTTGTCCGAGCTTTCATTGATATTAACAATCTCTTAAAGTTTGGTAAAGAGTAGATGAAAAATAAAAACTCTATTGTCTTAGCGAGGAAAAAATATAGTATTTTTAACTCAATCAAGGGCTATAACTCTGCTGTTACTGGTTGATCTGGCTGGTTTTCGAACTTGGCCAGTAGAACTAATAATAAAAAACAAATTAAAACTAAAGATTTTTTTATAATAAAAACAGAACAGAAAGTAAAAGAATCTGTTAAAGTTTGGTAAATATCTGATGTAAATAAAATCTTAACGAGGCAAAATATAGCATATTTAACTAAATCAAGGGCCATTACTTTGCTGTTACTGGTCAGATATGGCTGGTTTTCGAACTGGTCCAAGCTTTCATCGATATTAACATCAATTAAAGTTTGGTAAACAAAAATAAGAAAATTGAAGGCCCTATCGTCTTAACTAGGCAAAATAGAGCATTTTTAACTAAATCAAGGGCCACAATCAATAAAGATCTGATGAAAAATAAAGGCCCTATCATCTTAACGAGGCAAAATATAGCATATTTAACTAAATCAAGGGCCATTACTTTGCTGGTAGTGGTCAGATCTGGCTGGTTTTCGAACTTGTCCGAGCTTTCATTGATATTAACAATCTCTTAAAGTTTGGTAAAGAGTAGATGAAAAATAAAAACTCTATTGTCTTAGCGAGGAAAAAATATAGTATTTTTAACTCAATCAAGGGCTATAACTCTGCTGTTACTGGTTGATCTGGCTGGTTTTCGAACTTGGCCAGTAGAACTAATAATAAAAAAAAAATTAAAACTAAAGATTTTTTTATAATAAAAACAGAACAGAAAGTAAAAGAATCTGTTAAAGTTTGGTAAATATCTGATGTAAATAAAATCTTAACGAGGCAAAATATAGCATATTTAACTAAATCAAGGGCCATTACTTTGCTGTTACTGGTCAGATATGGCTGGTTTTCGAACTGGTCCAAGCTTTCATCGATATTAACATCAATTAAAGTTTGGTAAACAAAAATAAGAAAATTGAAGGCCCTATCGTCTTAACTAGGCAAAATAGAGCATTTTTAACTAAATCAAGGGCCACAATCAATAAAGATCTGATGAAAAATAAAGGCCCTATCATCTTAACGAGGCAAAATATAGCATATTTAACTAAATCAAGGGCCATTACTTTGCTGGTAGTGGTCAGATCTGGCTGGTTTTCGAACTTGTCCGAGCTTTCATTGATATTAACAATCTGATAAAGTTTGGTAAAGATCAGATGAAAAATGAAGGCCCTATCGTCTTAACGAAAACAAATGATAAAGACGGAAGGACGACGGAAAACTCGCCATCGCATAAGCTCTGGATAAAAAAATTAAAAAATTATATAAAAAAGTCAAATGGAAAAACAAACAAATCAAATAAAAACAAGTGGGCCTGTAGACGCTTTAATGGTATGATGTGATTCAAAAAACATAAACATGATAAGATCGATAACTTTATTCATCCAAAAGACAAAACATGTCTATGAGTTACAAAAGCAAGCGATTGTATAAACATAATTTAAATATTTTCACAAACCAGTATAATTTGTATTATCAATTAATAAATAATACACTACTTTTACATATCATACACGCGAGTATATAAACAATGTGTTCACTTTCCAAATACTGATGCATTCAAGCGATCAGTAAACAGCTTGTCCCTCACTCCCTCACTCCCTACCACACTTACTTACTTAACCACTCACTGTGTGATTCTTAACTATTAGTTGCATAGATCTCATTTCTTAATCTGAACGACTTATAAATATATTGTCCTAAACATCGATGTACCTTCGTACTGTTTGACGTCATGAGATCTATTAACTTCAACATGTTTGGGTGTTTCCAAAAATATTTCTTTAAATATTGTTTTTAAGGCTATAGTAAAGAGGGCATTCAAACACAAAATGGAATTCATCTTCAAGAATATTGCAATGTTGGCACTTTCTTTCTTGCAGAGGCGTTTTTCTCGGTTTTTTAAACCTCCCTGCTTCTTTCTCCAGTCTATGGGAAGAGAGTCTTAATTTCGACAGTGCAACTCTAAACATTTTTATTGTAATTGTACTTAAGTAGGACTGCAAACCAAACTTTGCAAATAAAATATAAAATCTTGCTTTAGGAGACTCTGATAATCTTGAATTCTAGTTTTGAATAAAATGATCGTGCAGTCTTTGTTTAAAAAGTGATAAAAAGGCATTTACATTTCCAACACCTTGATTTACCCAGACTTCAAAGAATCCTAAGTTTGTTAATAACGTTCGTACAAGAGATGCCCAGTTTTTTGCATTAGGGTGTGTCCCGATGTCTCTTAATAACTGGTTATACGCACATTTAATATACTTTGTATTTTGGCTATATATTATTTTAAACCAAAATTTCATAACACGAAGCAATCTATTGTTTTGAAGAAGAAGATGCCCCAATTCACCATAGGTTAAATCTGTCTGAGTACTCTGTTTAACTATAAGTAGTCTCTTGCTAAACTGATATGAACTTTCTCTATATTGTCTGCTTTACAAAATCCCCATACTTCACAGCCATAATTCAGAATAGGGCAGACCAACTTATCAAACAAATCCAAATAATGTTTTACTGATATATCTTTAAACTTATATAGATATTTATTTAGTTTGAAAATAGCTGTCTGTGCTTGACCGGACAATGTTTGCTGTGCATCTGCAAATGAACCTCCAGTAGTAAAAGATATTCCTAAATAGACAAAAAGACTAACAATCTCAAGCACCTCGTCATTATAGTAAAAAATCAAATTTCGGGGCAAAATACCACCTTTTCGAGATACCAGTACTTTTGTTTTCGCTACATTTACCTTAAGTTTCCATTTGATACAATAATCATGAAGAATATTTAAACCACTTTGCAAGCCCTCTGCAGATTTAGCGAAAATAATTAGATCGTCAGCATACATTAACAAGCATATTTTGATCATTTCTAAATTCAACCCTTCTATGCCTTTTGAAACTAATTCTTCCTCTAGATCATTTATATATATACAAAACAAAAAAGGAGATAGACATTCGCTTTGTCGCACTCCCATATGACAGGTAAATTCATCACTCAAACAATTATCATGTTTAACTTTTGACTGAACATTTGCATACATTGATATGATAATGTCCATAATCTTTCCTCTAACACCAATTTTGATGAGTTTATACCATATATTTTCTCTAACAACGTAGTCAAATGCCTTAGTAAAATCTATAAAATAACAATACATTTTTTTCCCTTCGTTTATAAAGTGATTGATGAGACTATGCAAAACAAAACAATTGTCAACAATACCCATTTTACTGCGGAAACCTGCTTGAGCCTCAACATAAACATGATAGAGGCCAACCCAAGAAACATGTTTCCTATATATATAACTCTATGTAAACTTTGGGATATCGTGGCGGCCATTTTGAATATTTGACGACAACGAAAAACACAAACTTGATAGAGGCCAACAACATGAACATGCATATGATATTTAACTTGAATGTACTAAGTGGTAGTATGTCGTTTGATAAATGTCCTTAAATTTGACCTAATTTTAGCCATGGTGGCCTTCATGGATGACTGGAGGCCCCAAAAACACAAATCTGAGGGGGACTAACCCAAAGATAATTTCGATAAAGTTTCAACAAAATCCTTCAAGAGGTTTCAGAGAAGATGTCAATTTTAGCTTTTTCCTCTATAACTCTATGTAAACTTTGGGTCATCGTGGCAGCCATTTTGATTATTCGACGATAACAAAAAACACAAATTTGATAGAGGCCAACCCAAGGAACATGTATATGATATTTCACTTGAATGGATTAAGTGGTTTCGGAGGAGATGTCGTTTGAAATGTGACCTAATTGTAGCCATGGTGGCCAATTTGGATGACTGACGGCCGCGAAAAATATAAATCTGAGGAGGACTATCCCAAATGTCATTGTGATTAAGTTTCATCAAAATCCTTCAACCGCTTTCAGAGAAGATGTCATTTTGAGCCTTTTCCTATATAACTATATGTAAACTTTTGGTTGACGTGCTGGCCATTCTGATTATTCGACAATAACGAAAAACAAAAACTTGATAGAGACCAACCCAAGGAACAAGTTTATGATATTTCACAATAATGGAATAAGTGTTTTCGGAGGTCATGTTGTTTGAAATTTCCTTAAATTTGACCTAGTTTTAGACATGGCGGCCATCTTGGATGACTGGCGGCCGCGAAAAACACAAATCTGAGAGGGACTACAGGCGTTCACGATTGAGCATGGAATTGTTCATTCATACTGACGCAATGTCATCGTGTGTTCAACTCCGCCCCAATCCTCGCTATATGAAAACAAGAGTGTGAATATATAATGAGTAGTTGTCACTCTCGTCACCGATTCGTTGACCCATTGTTGCCGCAGTAGCCAGCGATCTTTACACACAAATGTGTGTAGTCTACATCATTGTTTTTTTAATGTGTATGAAAGGTCTCACGCAGCCTTGCAATGAAAATAACGCAATATTTAGCGCAGTGAACGATGCCTGATGGGAGACGAGAAATTAGCATTTAATGATTTATACTTAGTGGCCGATCATCATTTTCACTTCTCCTGAGTTAAATTGTCCGCACGGATTTACACAAATGTGGCAAGCGAGAATGTTCGTTCACAAGACAATATATGGATATGCCTATTTTTATTTTTAGGTCGAGTTGTAAATTGTATATAAAACAGTGGGTCTATAACAAACCCTTTGATGTTGGCGGCATTTTTTCCAAGTTGACTCGGATCACCGTATGACGTAACGGCCTTCGTGACAAGTAGCAGGTGTTGAATTTTCCCATTTAGGGGAGTACTCAATTGAATGGTTTTATAAACTAGATGTTTTGATTATTCTTTGTCAAGTTTTGTGCAATTAGATTTCCGTGTGTCACTTTAATTCCGCTTCTGACTGTGTACTCACTATTCAATACACAGTACACGCGCGGATAGTAACGCGCGGATAGCAACGCACCTAGCAACAGAGTGGAAATTGACCTCGCTTGATTGCGTGTGTTTGTATTATTTTATGTGGATTATTAAATGTTTGAAATGGTTTCTAAACAGGTGCATGTACACACTGACCATGTTGTTGTTCATTAAATGAACTAAATTTAAGATTATGTGTGCACACATGAAGATAAAACTGCAAATTGTCGATCTGCCGAGTTTTCAGTCATTTAGAAAATCATCGCGATCCAGCGATGGAATAGCCTTGGGTCATAATTACCGCGAAGGCAACTTTTCGTCAGCTGTCTCGGACATTTGTGATTGAAACGGATCGCGACTGACCGCGATGGAACTCAGGTAATTCTCGAGGGAAATCCGCAATGATCAAATATTTACGCACAGTTCCTCGTTGGACCATCTGTACATGTAACATACTAAGTGTTTTGTTATGATATTGATTTTGGTCACGTGAGACTTGTAAGCGGGACGAGTGGGAGGTGTCAACTAATTTCATTCGCTGAGTACTTCCATTTTATTGGACGGCGTCATCGGTTGTTTACATGTCAGATATGTATGAAGTGCCAATCATCCATTGACACAAACGATGTATTTCTATGCTCAATCGGGAACGGCTGTATTCCAAATATCACTGTGATTAAGTTTCATCAAAATCTGTCAGGCGGTTTCAGAGAAGATGTAATATTCAAACTTTTCCTGTATAACTCTATGTAAACTTTGGGTCGCTGTGGCAGTCATTTTGATTATTTGACGATAACGAAAAACACAAATTTGATAGAGGCCAACCCAAGGAACATGTATATGATATTTCACAAGAATGGAATAAGTGCTTTCGGAGGAGATGTCGTTTGAAATTTCCTTAAATTTGAGATATTTGTAGCCATGGCGGCCATCCTGGATGACTGGCGGCCGCGAAAAACACAAACTAGAACTAGATTTTCGAACTAGACTGACCTTTTATTGATATTAACAATCTGTTAAAGTTTGGTAAAAAATATACTAATAATATGAAAAAAGTCAAAAAATCTGGTAAAGTTTGGTAAAGTTCAGATGAAAAATGAAGTCCCTATCGTCTTAACGAGTCAAAATATAGCATTTTAATTAAATCAAGGGCCATAACTCCAATGTTACTGGTTCGATCTGGCTGGTTTCATTAATATTAACAATCTATTAAAGTTTGGTAAAGATCGGATGAACAATAAAGGCCCTATCGTCTTAACGATATAAAAGTTAATGGACGGACAGACGACGGACGACGGATGCCGAACGACGGTCTACGGACAACACACCATCCCATAAGCTCTGCGGTTGTGGGGTAAAAATCACGGTCGGTCGGGTTACAGGAAACAAACTTTTTTTTTCTTTTAGGCCTAATTATAATAAAATAAAAATAAAGCATAGTACTGCCATATTTAATTTATGCGAGCTTACATATCTCCCAAAATGAGAAATATTAAGCGCGATTTGCATGGGCCTCTTTCCAATGTTGTGGAAGAAAGAACTGCTTAGAGTTGTCAGAGTTAATACATTTTATTTTCAATATTTCTTAAATGAAATTCATTTTTGTAATAAGAGTAACATTGCTACAAATTGTCATGACAATCCATCCAATATTTATCAGAGAGTAGTCGCCAACAGATTTGCTTATGTAACTCCAAAGGAGATAAATTGAAATTATATACCGCTGATACTATCTGAACATGTGAAATGCGACCTCAGTCATAATCTAAGTGCCATATTTGTAAACGCACACTCTTAGTCATTTGTTTAATGTGTTTTTTTCTAATAAAAATTATCAAATTGTACCTGCTGATGAACTCGGGTTAGGCTCGATGCCACCCATGAGCAGCAAAAGCCCGATGAAGGATACAGCTCCCACTATCTTCATGCATCCTGTGTAGTTGACATACACATGAAGTATAATTACATCGAGCCTAGAGCCGTGTTGAAAGTTCTCTATGCGGCATCGATAAGTATCTATGTCAATGCCTATTCTGAAATGTAGAAGATAAGTATGTGTAAAATTATGAGCCATTAACTTGTAAATTATGAAAACTAATAATCTTTACAAGTCAAACTACTAATTGAAGTGGTTTTCTTGGATTAGGCCAAAAAAAATGTGTTTTTCAAAAATAAATAATAGGGTAGGTAGGTAGTCAGTTTATTTATTTATTTTTTATTTTTTTAATTTTTTTTTTAAAATGTCAGATTTCATCATTCCACGGTTATATAAATGAAGCCGAACTAGCACTTTAAACAGTCTATTAAATCATTTTAGAATTATTTTTTGTTAAGAATTTGCCATATAAAAAAGTCAAAAAACTCATTACTCTACGAGCAATGAAAACACTCAAGATAAACTATTTTGTGCAATAAATAGAACTCACTGTGTTCTGAGAACACATGGAGTTCCATGTTTTGAAGAAAATGAATATTTCTGAATATTTTGTGTTTGCATTACTCATTGAGAAATGAGTTTCTTGACATCCTGGTATGGCAAATTCTAAACACAAAATAATTCTAAAATGATTTAATATCTACTGTTATTTATGTTATTTTGGGATCATATATTTAGATATACAAAAATGAATCATTACTGTACATGTCCATGATGTCTGTGATGATTGATTTGCCATTGGGATGTAAGTGTAAATACAGTATTTAAAATTATTTTCTCCTTATCAAACAGCTCCAGGTTCATATCCTTGCATTTATCCTAGCTCACGTTAACAGTTATACATGTTTGGAAACACAAACAAAACAGGAGCTTGAAAGCATGTGCAAGACGCTTTAATGGCGCTCTGAATGTATTTAGCCCTTTTGGGAATCATTTGGACTATTTTATTAACCGGTTTTCTCATGTTTTACATTTAAATGTAATTACAGTTTACATATTCATGTTTCTTAATTTGTATCTTTTTCATAATGTATAATATAAAATACAGAATGATTAAAAACCATGTAATGTGTTGGAAATATATATAGCAAATAAATAGTGAAAACTGTTCTTTGTTCTGCTTTTTATTTTATAAATCAAAAACGTTCAATGTTAGAGATATATAAAAAATATTCATTTGACATTATGCACAACAATACCTGACAGCCAAACTGGACTTATACATGTACATATTCTAACTGTAATACTGTTCAACGTAACGTAGCCAAGTTTTGGCCAGAAATGTTTAAAGTGGTTACATCAGACTTTGTTTCTAAATTTATTTAAAACCTAACACGCTAGAAAAGAGCCAATTTAAAATGTGAAATATTTTAAAGATATAGATGTACCATTAACTTTATAAAAAAAATGGTATAAAATGTTTTAGTGTCGGCGCTAAAATTAAGGGTCGGTCGGTTAACCGGAAACACAACATATTTTTATAATGGCCTTACTGGAGCTTTTTTTTACCACGACACCGGTATGGTCTATGACATAAACTTAAAGCACTATCATCATCAATTCAAATTACCGCTTTTATTTATCGCCTTTCTTTCAATTATTATTTAGTTTTATCTTTTATTATTATTTAATTCATACGCAACCAAGTAATCGTCAAGTTCTACGCAGGGAAACAGATTAGCACTCAGCCTGGGCGACTAATGGCCTGGGCGATTAAAACTTTACTTTCACGCGCCCAGGTGGCGACAAACAATATTTAAATCTAAAAAAACGGAAAGGGTGGTATTCATTGAAAACAAACGAGGATTTTACCCTGCAGATTTGTTTTTAATCTCGTGAACTACATACATGTACTTTTGGCTGAAATAAACACAAATCCTGAACTAAATAATAATAAAACAAACTTTTGTTTTTATTTTCACGACAATTTGTTGACTTTCATTTTCACCGCGAAAACAAGACTATGTTGGAGATGTTGCGATGTACGGTTTCCCACAAAACTGCGTGTTACGGTCCTTTGTGCTTCGAATGATAATGTAAAATCAGATGTCCATGAGCACAAGAAACATTTGCTGGTATAAAATCAACATTAAATAGAAATGGTAGTGTTTATTTTACATATCATCATAAAGATTGCATCATTATTCGTGTTATAATTTGAAGGGTCAATCATAAGGTTGCACTTCCGGAATTTGGATATTCTAAAATGTGGCACTTTTAGAAATCGTCAATAATATTGCAGAGAATCATGTTGATAGAAAGGTATCATATGGTTAAAACTTTATGTTAATATAATTTATTTATAACAAAATAAAACATTAATTTAATAATATCTTACATATTCTAGTTATGTTTATTTATAACAAAACTCATTAAAAATACCATTTACAGTGCTCACACTGGCCATTTTAAATTAATAGCCACATATATTTTAGTTAAGAAAATAATAGCAAACTTTAATGCGTAAGAAAATTCGGTCAGTCGTAAGAGCCAACTTTTCAGTCAGGTTTTATTAGACTATCAGGGCCTCCTCTGACTTCTCCAAGTGAAAAAAGTAGAAGCCTATGCATTTCACAAGTAGAATTCCAGAGAATGATGGATTAAATAATGATTAGAAATATACTTTATGTATCTGTATTTATTCATCTATATATCGTTTTTCTTTCCACCAACATGTATTTGTAAAGGAAAGTTTTTCTTATTCGATTATGTAAAAAAAAAATCCGAAATTATGTACCATCCGAAGTACTATGACACCGCACTTTTACGGCCCGAAAATTTCAAACATTTAGTAATTTTATAATTTAATAGATAACTTGGACTATCCTTATTTTTCTATCTGGCTCTTCGTATTTTTCTTAAGGAAAGAAGTATCATGAATTTAATTTTGCTCAATTTACAATACTGAATACTGAGTTTGACTCTTGCGAGTAGACACTAACTTCAAGTTGGGAAATGAAGATTTGTTTGTTTGATTTTTTCTTTGTTTTAAAATAAATAATTATATTGATTAAAAAGATCTTTATCAGTTCCGAAATTTTTATAAAGTTTCCTTCCGAAGATTGGTATAATAAAGCATTTAGTAAGTATACGTATACATAAGTATACTTACTCCCTGAATAAAGTGACATGCGACACTTTGGGCTACTGATTCTGAAGCTGGGCCACTAACTTTTGCAAGCAAGGGGCCCAAACAGTCCGGAAATGAGGTGAAATATATTAAAAAATGTGAACCATAATAGTAGCGTCACCTTCGTTCTTTGCATAGCGCCCAGGATACCAGAATTCTCGGTAAAATGGCTGTTGCGGGACTCCTTTTTAAGCTGGCATACTGGCAAAATGCAAGTGACATTTTCAGAATGCTAGTAAACTTTTCAAGTACTGGCAAAACTTTGCAAGTGCATCAAAATACCTTTAATACGTGTTTAATTTAGAATACCTGATGACGTCTGCCATATTTTGAAACATGTGCTTTCATATCAATGGTGTTTTAATATTTTTAAGTTTTCCTTATATGTCTTTGTATTTGTATGACACATATGGAATCTAGTATGTTTGCCAATGATGAATCATCATGTGCTTTTTACTTATTTGTTACAACTTTGCACTTACTCACACACACAACAGTAGAAATTGCAAGTAAGGTTTTCAATTTGCCAGTTACAAAAAGTGCTACTGGCGAAATGTTGCCTGTCAATTTTTTTGTTAAATTTTAGCCCTGTGCTGTGCTGAGTCAAAAAAACAACAGTATTATGTTTCTACTGTAAAAAAATCACAGTAGGACATTTCTTCTGTTGTTTATTTTGACGTAACCAAGTGCTCAAATTTAGCGACAATCTAATTGTGCCATATATTTGTTCTCGGGAATTATAGACTACGCCAATCTACATAATTCAGGAATATTGGGTACCTGGTGGCCCGGTTAGTTCAGTTGGTAGAGCACTCGCCCAGTAAGCGAGGAGTCCACGGTTTGAGTCTCGTATCGGCCGCAATTTTCCCCTTGGCATGGTTTACTTAATTGGTGACGAGGATAATTTGATGACCGCGACCTGGAAAGACCGGAAGAGCTGGATCTGCTCTTATAAAGCTAAAGGGAAAGGAGTGTGGTGATACTGTGTATCCAGCAGTGGCCCAGTTAGTTCAGTTGGGTGTCACGAAACACCCAAATCTACTTATTTCCCCCAAATCCACCCAAATCTACACAAAACTACCCCTAAATCTCCCAAATCCTCACCAAATCTACATTATATGGTAGCACAATGATGTTATTATACAAAATATCACCAATTAAAAGTAATCATTTTAGACAAATGAAGATACTGAGTAGGCTTTACTATCGCTGTTAATGTATTACTAAATTAAGGATGTTTGCGTTATTTTTACACATCGTGATAACAACATGCATTATTAACAATTCTAATACACCTGCACTATATATAGTTTAAAATATTTCGTTATATTCAACGATATATCACTAATGTTTGCAACGTTAGGAGAATATTCAAGGCAATGCGAAATATATCACTGTAACGTTTGCAACGTTAGGAGAGTAAGCAAAGCTATTCGAAAGATTTCAGATGTGTGCGTTATTTTCACATTTTAGGGATATTAGAATAGAAATAGAACATCGTTTACGATGAACTATCTTGTAATATATCACGGTTTGTCGTTCAATTCGGGCTCGTGAAATTATTGTTTTCAATTGAACTCCAAACCGTGATATATTACACGATAATTCACCGTAAATGATGTTCTATTTCAGAAATAAATTAACAACTACATCTTCGTATTCTCCAAAAGAACAACAAAAAAATTTTGTGCTATTTATTACCATAACATCGTTGTACCACCATTTGGTGTATATTTGGGTGGATTTGGGGGAAATAGGTAGATTTGGGTGTTTTGTGTAACCGGTTCAGTTGGTAGAGTAGTATTGGTAGAGCACTCGCCCTGTAAGCGAGAAGTCCCGTGTTCGAGACTCGTACCGACCGTACCTTGCCCTTGATTTTACTTTACTTCATATTACTTCATATTAAAGAATCAATAAACATGTGATTAAAATTAATATCTTTAAAATGGATGTATTTATTGATTTCTTATTAAACAAAGGCAACAGCTCAAATCTGTTCAGTGTAGTTACGGGCCTGCCATCCTACCCACCTCTTACCGACAGTCAAACTTGGGACGGACGGACAAGGGGAATACTAGTCCCCCCACATTGGTGGCGGGGCATACACATCAAAGCCACGTGTAATTATGTTTGTTTTGCAGATCGTGTTTTTCGCAGTAAAATTTACGCGGTGAAAAGTTTCATTTTCAAATCCTTATTTGTGCATTATATACAGGGTAGCACATACAGTACATTATATTAATAATCTAAGGTTATCAATTACCTTCTAAAATAGTATCAATTTTCTTATATATACTTTTGTTTCCTACGAAACACATCCGGTCTGTCCATCGTCTGCTTTTTGAAAGGAATATTCAAGAGAATTCTGACGTTATACCAGAAATGAGCTGGAA
This sequence comes from Cyrtodaria siliqua, assembly GCA_037043455.1. Lineage (NCBI taxonomy): Eukaryota > Metazoa > Mollusca > Bivalvia > Adapedonta > Hiatellidae > Cyrtodaria > Cyrtodaria siliqua. The sequence goes on from JAWPHD010013362.1 coordinate 15,113, forward strand.
TGACCCTAAATGAATTGAGACCAACACATTTACAGTGCAATAATTCATGGATAGAATCATCGGTAGTAAAGAATGATTTTCTGTTTATATTCGATTTTCTCAGTTCATTTATTTTAGATAATTTTTTAAAATTGTCCAGTCTGGAAGATATATCATCTACAGTATGATTACAGTATAGTCTTTACGCATGCAGCAGTGAAATGATTTGGTGTATAATGTATCACTACGTGAAACACTTTTCAGAAAAAAATGATTATTTACCGTGGGGGGGGGGGGGGGGGGGGGTGGCTTTACTGACCGAATGAAGTGTGCTTTTAAAACGATAATTCATACTGTCATAATAAACAAGGATTTATTATAAATCCCTGCAAAAACTAAGATATGAATATTTGATATAACAAATTTTAAAGAGAAAATTGAAATTGCAAAAAATGAAAATAGATCTAGATGTTCCAAAAAATTCCAAAATGAATATGCCATGTTTGGTACCAAAGTTTTTATCATTCTATTGCGAATATCATGTTGTCATTTGTTTTTCAATTGGTTGAATCCGGTTGAATAGGTGAAATATAGCGTGTCTTCTGAGCATATATTCTGAAATATATGTATATACTATACAATCTGTTCAAATATTACACTTATTGGTTGTCCTGTTTTGTTAGAGTAGCCAATTATACCTCATAGCGCACACGCTCCGAGTTTCGCCCTTTTTGAAGACAGGTAAGTGTCACGAGACCTGTGACGTCATTGGTACTAAGCGATTAGCAGCTCCGCATTAAGTCTGCATTGTCTATGTAGGATTACGTTTTATGGTACGTGTCACAAATGCCGTGTGCTGTTGCTGGGTGCAAACGTGTGCATACAAGAGGACAATATAATAATATCAGTTTCTTTCGTGTTCTAAATCAGGTTAATAATTAAGATTCGAAGTGTGGGTGAACCGCTGCCGACGAAAATCGCCCGTCTCGTCAAAATAGTGGGAATCTTCGAAAGACGCGCGAGTTTGTAGTAACATTTTGAATTAGATGGCAAAACAATAACTGCTCTTAGCTCATGCAATAAGTAAAATAAGTGCCTTACAAGATATGCTTTTTATAGTATGGTAAATTTGATCTGTTGGGTCTGTTGTTTCGATCTCTACATGTACATAGTGCATAATATCGTGCTCATAATACATTTGGCTATATTATTTAGATCATAGTATGTTTATCTATTTGTGCGTGATAAACTAGTTTCCCACGCATCATATATCCGTCTTGTGCAGTACGCGGCTCGCCGCGGCGGTATTACACCGCTCACGGAATTGCAGTAAACAGGAAATGTGTCATAAAACTATTTTTCCTAAATTATATAAACAATATTATACATATCATTGATCACTTTCAAAGACAATATTAGCCATTATAATCTCCATGCCAGAGCACCTGCCATTTCCGATAGTTTTCGTTATAATACGGACTGTACGGTAAGGTTTTTACCCCCAACCGGATACGCTTATCGAACTATTCGTGAAACTATCATGATGGCAGAAGTGGGCATTATCGTGGCATTTAACATCATAGGTTAATGACATTTAGGTAGTTTTATCTAACAAATTTTATAAGATTTTCGTGATAATTTATTATTATCTCGAAAATTCATGCTACTATCGCGAAATAATCGTAATAATTATCTAGGTATCTAGTGGCAGAAATAGTCCACCATAGTTTCCCTAAATGGTGCGTGCTTTTGTCATATACCGATGTACCCTAATTAGGCTGTACTTCAATAGGGCACCGAAATAGTTGATTAGTCGGTTTGTGGTATATTGTTAGATGGGGGCACGTGGAGAGCGTGTCATACTGCAAATCTAAATCTAAATCTAATACGTGCCACTCCTCGAGTGTTTTGGTCACCAGGTGGCGGCACTTATGGCATATATATACTCCCTGGTACTATAGAAATTAGATGCTGTGTCATTTATTATGTTGTTGTTTTTGTTGTTATAAATATATTTTTTCAATGTCTACCTTTCGGAAAAAGTGAAGTCCTTATTAGCTGACGCTCGTATTAATGTACAAGCATTCGACCATGTCCATGCATTCGGAACATACTGCATTTCGCACTTAGTGTACACTACTCAACGTTTATAATCGGTCACCCAGGTTTGAAAATAACACGAACACTAAAAACTGGAAATCACCGAAACAAAAAAACAATATTTTATTAAGTTTATCAACAATGTAATCTGAACAAAAATGATTTCAGATTACATTGCTAATACACCTAATAAAATATTGGTATGTGTTTCGGTGATTCCAGCTTTTAATATTTGTATTATTTTCAAAAAACCAGGGTTACCGATCATAAAAGTTGAGTAGTGTATATGTACCAAGATATGCGGTGTAACCGGTGACAGTTTATTTCCATACACACTATACTGTTTTTACGTGCTTTCCCTATGTACTAATGGATTTTTTTGTTCCTAATGACGTCACTTTCGGTTATAGGAGGAAGAATTTTCTCCCTTAGATTCTTTTCGATTTTTTAGCAATGCCTGTTCGCCTTTTTGATTTTTATCTTTAAAAACATATTTTCAATTAACATACATCAATAGCATAGTAAACATCGTATTTTTAATGATATTTAATAATTAAAACCATATCAACAGCGGATTTGTTGATTTAGGACAATGTTCATCTTTAAGGGACTCGCTTGATAAAGAGGATAGGGTTTAAAGTAAAATTGTCAAAGAGTGCACTTTCTTTTGCAACTGAGTATATATATCAAGTCATCAAATAAGTAAACTTGTTAAAGTTTTTCACTTCTAGGGGGGACATTTAATCATGTAAATAGTGGTGCAAAATAACCTATAAAAATCACAGTCATAGGACAATAATTTCAGAAACTGTGTTAACATACAACTTAAAAGGATAAATATTAATGTCACGGTAACCTTGAAATATATGTATCTAAAATTAAAATAATTATCTCGCTGCATTAATCCAGTGTCATTTTGACTTCAAATCTGCCTGCATATATATGTTTTAGAAATAATAATTGAGCAATCTATTTTTCTTCGTTATTCGAGCATAGGTTTAAATATATTATTGAACAGTTAGTTATTTGCAAAAACGATTTGCTCTAAACCCTCGGCGTAGCTACTATTAGGCCGTAAACAATCTTGAAATGTAACCGAGGCAAATACCTTTCTAGTGGACTTTGGGGACATGCCGCTCACCAACCCACACCGAAAAATGATAATTTCTACATGTGAATTCCTGCTTTTGAGTGCAGTCCGGTTTCCCGGGCAATATTTTCAGTTTTAGGTTAGAGAATTATATCTAAGACGAATTAATTGAGTTTAATCGATTTTTGTATTCCATTAATGCCTACTTCACTGTTTGGTACCTTCCAAAATTTCATCTGCGCCTCGGTGTGCAGAGCCTCGGTGTGCCTCTGCACCTCGTAGTGCCTCTGAGTAGCTACGGGCCTGGCTACTATAATACACCAATTTGGAAAATGAACAAAATGAAAAGTATAAAAATGTAATAAGAACTGAAGCCAAAGGGTGTGGGGTTAAGAGTCAACATTTGATTCTTATTTTATTGTACAGTGTAGGTAAGTCAACTTTGTCAAATGATAGTTCTCAATTTTGTCAAACAAATATTTCTTCAAATACCACACAAGTGCTCTGTCAGATATATCCAAAACGCACCATTGCATAGCTAAGTTTTTTTTTAAAAAAAGAGGGGGAGCATGCCCCCCTATTTTATAAGCGTCTCCGTTGCCGAATGGTTAACGACGTTGCGTAGTAAATCTTCGCCTCTCACCGCTGCGGGTTCGAATCCCACCGGTAGCTCGACATTTAAATGAGGAAGTGTCGATTCTTACGGATGGCGGGAGGTGTACCGTACTGGTTCTACCCAGGAAAAGTGGGTGATCTGCTTCCACCACAAAAAAATCGACCGCCATATCTAACCTTACATGTGTTGAAAATGACGTAAAAACACCATACAATTGTCAGCCTATATCTGTATTTCAGGTCAGCTACGCCTCTGTGAACTATACTAAATGATTGCATTTTATTCTCTCCATCACAACAAAAATCCTCTATCTATTTGTATTTTCCTCGTCACTTTATTACCAAAAATAACGTTTTGGAAGATAATGATAAAAGTGAAAGAGAAACAACCACTTTCAGTGACTTTTTCACACAGTGGAATAATGATTTTATATTTAGACAATTTGGATGCGTGCCCACAAGCTCCGCCTCCTTAAAACTGACGTTTATTCCAAATCAAAGGCTATTTTTGTCCGGAGCATAACTTCCAAATTTCAGATGGGACTACAATGAAACTTCATACAATGATAGAGGGCATTGAGAGGATGTGCAGAGTGCAAGAACTGTAACTCTGTTGACATTAAAATTAGATATGTCGACATTAAAGTTTTTGCCCTTTGTAATGTTATGTCCGGAGCATAACTTCAAAACTACTGTTGGGACTGCAATGAAACTTCACACAATAATACAAGGCAATGAGAGGAAGTGCAGGGTGCAAGAACCATTAAGGGCACGACAAGAAAGTTCATAGACAAACATCAAACGCCACCGTCCCAATGGGCTTTAGGTAGGCGTCATCATAGGGTCCACAGCCTGTCCGGTCATCGCAAAATTAAAGAGGAAAGCATAGTTGCGAACTGTAAAAGGGTCCACCACCAAGCATGCAGTACGTTGCAAAATGACAGGGTCATAACCTCTTTTGATAAACTTTTTAACAAGTTTAACAAAGATAGTATGAAAGTGATCATGACCTAGAATCTTACTAAGTTTATAAATCACATCACCATAGAAGTCAGTTTGTGATAGTCTTTGTCGCAGAAGAGTCCTTAAATTACTTTTATATTTGGAAAGAAGATCAGGGTTACGATAATACAACTTTGCAAAGGTTTTACGAAGTTGATGGTAACGGTAACCCTGACTTAGTAGCTTTTTAGTTATACAAAGATTACGAATATTAAAGTCCTCAACTCGAGTACAAGCTCTTGAAAAACGAATATTTGAGACACATACACCCCATAAGAAGTTTCCCGGGGAACATACCCATCCAAATGGGGGTAATTACCAATGTCAAAATTAAAATCATCTCTCTTGTCATAGATTTTGCTAATTATTTCAGCATTTTCAATCGAGAGATCTAAAACAAGAAAATACGCGTTATTATCAGATATATTTGCTTTATTAAGCTGAAGTTCTTTAGGAAAAATATTATCAACCATAGTTGGAAAGAAAGGGTTGTCAATGTTCAGTATGTCATCCAGATACCGAGAGGTGTCATTAAAAGCTTCAATAACATCTGCCAGGGTATATTGTGAAAGGCTCAACATGAAATCTCTTTCATAGCAAAATAAAAACAAATCTGCAACAAGTGGTGCACAGTTCGTACCCATAGGGATACCAGCAATTTGTCTATAAACGGTGGTACCATACCTGACGAAAACATTATCTAATAGGAATATGAGTGCTTCACAAACTTCATGGCAAGTCCACATAGAATAATTGTCTAAACTGCCGTTAGTAAAACATGCTTTAATATTATTACATTCCAAAAATGTAGTATTTTCTCTAGCGAATGTTTTTGAATAAGAGAAATTAGCTTGTCTTTAATAAGGTGATGTGGTAAGGTTGTATATAGTTTAGAGAAGTCATAATTGCTTATTGATGAAACTTGACCTTTATTGAAATTTTTATCCATAACGTCTCCTAAATTTTTTATAGACCAGAATATATTAATTTCAGAGTTTTCATAAGTTTTATCACAATATAGTTTTAAACCTTATTTACAAGAAAAAACAAGTAAATAAAAACTAAACGTGAAGACATTTGATGCTAACGGATTAACTGCGTCGAAACTATATAGTTGCCGAGTAGAAATGAAATTGGCCTGAAACCCAATGTGAAGATCATAATGGCATTTTGCGTTGAAACCTTCATATTTAAAATGGAGGCACTTAAAGCAATCTGAGACTTGTTTGAAGACTATAGATGGACCAGTGCCCATGTGGCAATTATGACACTGCAGATTCCTTTCTGAAATAAACACATGCATCAGGGAATTCTCATCACGTGATTACCATACTTATGGTAAACCGGGCTTACAGTTATTTGAAGTGGGAGGAAGGCGAATCTTAGACCATTGAATATTGCAAATGACAATCATAAAGACAAACCAAAAGTTCGCAATTGCAGTGCTGTTCAATTACACTTTAAATCGTAAAATTAGTCATCTCTGTGTGTGAGATAAACTTCATTAGTGTTGTCTCCTCAATACCCAATAAACTAGCTCACAAGCAGAAATATAAGATTGTGAAAGAAGATAAGATGCAGTAGGTGCTGTAAACACATCGCAGCTTCCACACTGGATGATCTCTGAACCAGATATGGTTAGAGTTATCTGTTAATTTCAGTTATTGCAATAAATCATCAGGCGATGCATATGAAAAGACACTGATCTTTTCCATAATGAACAAGTTAAAGATGTTCGTAAGACAGTTTGAGTGACACAGTAGAGGAATTAGAAAATATATTCAAGGACAATATTGAGAATTTACTGGTACTTGACTCACGTTACATAGACGACTCTCGTGTGACAGAAATTGCAAAAAAATAGGTAAATTATGTAATGCAAAGCATGATACGCTTGTAACAGAGCTTATAGATGACATAACCATGTCTGTCTTTAAACAGACAAACCAGAACATGTTTTCTTTCCTCAGAGGTCACCTACAACAGATGCTATAACTTGCTTTCTCTTCTCGCATATATATGTATCATATTAGGTTCCGATAAACGGCAGATTAGGGTGTCTCACCAGCCTTTTCTAACTTTGGAAAGCTTTTTTGGATTTTAAACAGACTATACGAGCTGCCTTAAAACGCATTTTAATGCTTGAAAAACATTAGTAAGTATGATTAACAAGATCGTTTATACATTGTTGAATGTCACTTGCAGAAGGTTTAGGAGGTGACGGCCATCATGCAAAACAAAATCAGAGCTTTGACTAACCGGCATAGCAAATGGTTGCGATAGAAGATAAACTAAAAGCACGTTCATTAAAACAGAGATGAAGATGTGCCCTGTATCAGACAACGAGAATCTGGGACTGATCTCGATAATTTCACTAAGATGATACGATACAATGCGTGTGTTGCATGTGGCATGTGCAAAGCAATACTTCATTAAACTTATGCTATAAACAGTAGACACAGACGTTGTGGTACATGTTATAGCAATGGTAAACTAAATACAGTTGGATGAGATATGTGTTAGTTTTAGGAGCTAGGAATCACTTTAGGGTTTTCGTTGCACACTGTATTGCCTATTCATTAGTTCATGTAAACCAAGACAAATAGTTACTTTTCACACTTACTAGATGCAATGAAATACCTTCATTTGCTGAAAAAGGTAAAACCTGTGCATGGAAAATCTGGAAATACTGTGTTGAGGTTGCACAAGCTTTCCAATTCCAAAAGTTGTTCTTGTTGGAAAATGTATGACAAGAGGAAGTGCATGCTCGACAAGAGGAAGTGCTGTTGATGTCGCAAGGGATTGTTGACATTCAATGGTTCCAAGATACAACAAGTCCATGTCACCAATTGATGTAGCTCTTTTCAAGGACATCTGCAGAGTTGTTTACAGGTTGTAATTGGACATTGTTGGAGACATGGCATTTAGGTCCACATGTGAAATGCCTACATCCGGTGACTGCGGTTGCAAGAGGGTATGTTGAAGCCATTCTTGATAACACTTCCACAGGCATCAGCGTTTGCAAGGGACTTATTAAATGTGGATGTCAAAGAGACATGTGTTGCAATATAAAACGAAGTATCAAAGCAGGACTGATGTTTACAGTCTTTTAAAAGGATATAACCCCTTGGTTTTACAGCGCACTGCATGTTTAGTGATTGACCCCTCTACAGTCAGTCATTACGCTTCACTTTTCACTTGTGCGATGACTGGACTACCTCTTGTGACTCTATGATTGTACCTACTGAAACCCCAACTAAGGGAGGTGGGTGCATGAGCTTTCGTCCCTCGGGTTTTCTGGTCGTACCCTAGATTGGTCTTCTCTTTAGCTGCAACTACTATGGTTGTTCAGTACGATTCCGGAGACATCCTGAGATGTTTATTATTTTGTATGTATATCTTTAGTTGGTTCTGGATGTGGACTTTATTGTTAGAGATTTCCTTTTGATGGGATTTAGTTTTGTTTACACTGTCTTGTCTATTTGGGCGCTGAAAACAGGATAATAGCGAGGATTGTGCGCATATAAAATCGATTCAAGCTAACCAGTAGGTCTTATTTCCTACTGACCGTTCCAAGTCGGTAACCCTGTCTTCACCACCCTTTCTGTTTTTTTTCGTCTCTTTCATTGTAGTTTCAAGTCCTTGTTTGCAGTACAGTGCGGACCTACGATGCCATTGCGTTCGGATGCTGTGGTTTCTATAGGACCCTATATATCATTTTTTAAAAATGGGATGCTGGGTACTGTGACTGTGATTAAGAAAAATTGTAACATTCAGACCATAGATAGTTCGATTAGATTACATTTAATGTTAGCTCTCATATTGAAAATGTTCAAATGATATGACTACTTATTACTAATGAGTTTGTGTATATAACAAACTTTTTTTTGATTTTGTTTTCTGATAGTGTCTTGTTAATATTGTTTAAATCAACACATAATTAAATTTAATTCCGATAAATCGGAGATGAAAAATATTGTTTAAGTAACCTTTCCGATATTTTTCTCCAAGCGTTTAGAAGACTCGGCAAGCTTGATTTTGTTTTTATAACCTGCGGCGTTCCATTAGTTTTGTTACTTCATATGTATGTTTTAAAATCAGTTTAAATAATTATGTGAATAGTTCAAGTGTAATTAGTGTTACATATTGCTCATTGGGGAATATATTGCACCAATAATATATTAAAACTTGTAATAGAATAACCACAAACAATTAAAATATTCTGCATTGTATTTAAGTATTTGCAAGAAGTTTTAAAGTCAAATTGATATTGGATTAATCAATTTGGATGCTTGATAAATGATTCAAAATTGTTGCGTATACCTTACATAGTGTTTTACCAAGACACTGGATGTATACTTACGAGTCATTATATACTAAAAGTCGTTAATAAAGATGAGACTGAAACTTAAACACACTTCAGAAATGCTTAAGGCTAAAGACAACTAAGACAAACATTAGTCTCAGAGTTGGATTATGTGAGCCTGAAATCTAGAGCTAATAGTAGATTCTCAAGACAAGTTTGTTTTGTGTGTATTGTGTTTTACGTCATTTGCAACACATGTAAGGTTATATATGACGGTCAATTTTTGGTGGTGGAGGCAGACCACCCACTTTTCCTGGGTAGAACCAGTACTGTACACCTCCCGCCATTCGAAGACAAGTTTGTGACGTCTTCTACTCTGAAAGTATAAGTTGGATTTCCCTAAAATTGTACAGGAACATTTGATACCAGCTAAACATATACCAACTTTACTGATTGTGTACAGGAACAATGCATTTAGGAGTGTACAGGAACAATGCACTTAGGAACAATGCACGTCTAACTATACTGATTAATAACGATTGACAGAGCTTATGCAGTTGTGCGTCATCCGTCTGTCCGTCCTTCCGTAAACAATCCTTTGAAACTACTTGATGAAACTTGGTATAAAGATATTACCAGATTTGAACATATTTGGCCATAGTTATTAGATGCATTTACATTTATTTCAGTAATGCATGTGTTACCAATATAATTATCAAGAGGGCCTGCATCGTTAAGAGACTACTGGTTGTACCTATTTGGTGGAAATCTGATGAAAAGCAAAGCCTCAATGCTCTTAACAAAATAATGGATGAGATAGGATGGGATGTCAGATATGGCAGTTTAAAACTTGTCCAAGATTTATTGATATTAACACTCTAAATTCTGAACAAGTTTAGTAAAGATCATATGAACAATTATGTAGCTAACATATTTATCAATGCAATAAATAGCATTTTTTAATAATTCAGGGACAATGAATTAGCTGTTTCGAGTCTGGCAGAAGTAGCTTTTAAATTTGACCCAAGGCTGTCTATGACACAAACGTCATAAAACAAAATATAAATCAAAACAAGAGGTCAATGATAGATTTTGATAGCTATAGTAGATCAGCCATGGGAACCTGTACGTTTTATGGTAATAGGACCAGCACTTTTAGAGAGGTAATCACCAGAAGTTGTTTCTATACAATTCTATGTAAACAAAGATGGCCCCTGGCGACCATGTTTGACATCGAATCAAAATAATTTTATTTAAGACCAACTACATGTCATGCCAGTCATTTTAGTAAGGTCCAAATCAATAACACTTATGTTTTTTAAAAATTAGTCGCCACAAACTTGTATTTTTAAAATCTATTTTTTAGCGATGGGGGCCATCTTGTATTTCCGGCTGACCTGAATTACGCTAGAATCAACTAGACATCAATGAGAAACATTCCTGTGAAAATGACATATAGGGTCATATAGAAAACACAGAGTCCGAACGCAATGGCATCGTAGGTCCGCACTGTACTGCGAACAAGGACTTGAACATACAATGAAAGAGACAAGTTTATAAAATCCGTCAAGTAGTTTCAGAGGAGGTCGCCGGAAGTTTTTCCTATAGAACTCTATGCCATATCTGACATGGAATCAAAATAAATGTTGGTTATGACCATCTACATGTCATGGCAGACATGTTGGTAACGGTTCCAAATCCATATCATTTATGGATTTTGAGCAGTCGCCATAAAATTGTATTTTTAGCCATGGTGGCCATCTTGAATTTTTCGGCAGACCTGAATTTTTGCTGGTAGTTTTCAAGTAGTCGCTTAAAACTTGTTTTATAAAAATCTATTTTGAGCTTTGGTGGCCGTCTTGGATTTCACATCTGTGTGAATTTTGCTAGAATCAACTGGACATTATGGGCAACATTCCTGTAAAGTTTCATGAATATTCATCCAGTAGTTTCAGAGGAGTAGTCGCTTAATATTTCTTTTACAGACTGACGGTCGCCGCACCACGGCACAAGCTCTGCTTATCCTTGATATAGAATTGTTCAATAAATCAAGGGCAAGTTTGATAAAGATCAGGGCCCGCTTTATGAAACATCTTACATTTTTGATCGGAATTACAATTCTTAAATTCTTTACTTTGATTTACAATTCACAAATGAACGTGATTTCATTGCATTTTCTTATACATTTGAAATTCTGTACATAATTGTCTACATTGAATGCTTAGGTGCAAAAATGTGAACAGTTTTAAGACGCGAGACTTATCGTAAGATGTTTCCTACATAAAGATTAGATGTCATTGGTTATATTAGAGTTTGAATTTGAGTCCTTATTTGGTTCAGTATATTGTGTACTAATATAATTTTCTGAATTATGTTTGTTCTTGTTGCCATGCGTGTTTTCGGTGGGTGATATTCGCTTTTTACTTTTACTACTATCATCGTCATTAGAACTTGAAACTGTTTATTGTTCAAAAGCAAGTCAATGGTTGTACATGACAATTCTCCTTCATTGGTTGGAAAAGAATACATGTGATATTGCTCTGCACCAAACTCATGTTACATTGATGTTGTAGCCTAAAATGGTACACACAGTTTCAATCTCACAAGCTGTGGCCCACCCTTGACCATTTATCATTTCCCTCTCGTATTAAAGTTTGATCATGTCAGGACTGTGGTAAATTTGGACTAACTCCTCCATGCCAAACCTGTTATCAGCAATATTATAAAATTATTGCCTTTTAGTGAGGTCGATATGTGTATATATTACATATTTGTCTGTGATTTGTATAGGAAATACTGGGATGAGAAAAGCTATATCTACTCGTTTGTTCTACTGGGAAATATCTCCCTGATGTAAAAAGGCATCAATCATTAGAAATATTAATAAAATAATTTTAAATTATGTAATATATAGTTTAATAACCAGTGTTTTTGAGATACTGAAAATATCTCCCCCGGTAGAGAAATGGCCCCTATATAAAAATTCGTACTCCGCACTCGTTCTTATATCGGGGCCATTTCTCTACCTCGGGAGATATTTCCCGTATCTTAAAAACACTGGTTATTAAACTCTATTTATCGACCTGATATCGTCTCGGTCGATAATACTTTTCTCAGGTCGATAAATGCAACACATATCGACCGAACCTAAAAGGAAACAATTATTTTATTATTAAATCAAATTATTCATGGAATTTTGAAATTTTGAATTTTTGAAATTTTGAATTTGAAATTTTTGAATTTTGAAATTTTTGAATTTTAAAATTTTTCTTATTTTGATATTTTGGAATTTTGAAACTTTTTTGAATTTTGAAACTTTTTTGAATTTTGAATTTTAAAATTTTTTTTGAAATTTTGAAAATTTTGGAATTTTGAAATTTTTGAATTTTGAAATTTTTGAATTTTGATTTTTTTTGAATTTTTTGAATTTTGAATTTTAAATTTTTTTAAATTTGGAAATTTGAAATTTTGAATTTTTGAATTAGTTTAATTTTGGCAACCAATAACAAATAATAAAACAACTTCTAATGATAAGCATATCGCTTCATTCTTAACTACTTGCGACGGGATTAGCCGAACTAGTACGAATACTCCAAACTACGAAAAGAGACAATCGTCCAAGTGAAACAGACTGATCCCCTGATGATTTGAGGAAAAATTCCGAAATTGCCGAACACAATTTCATCAATGGCGGCGTTTCCGGTACGACACAGTTTTTTTGCCCAGCCAGGTACCATTTCAACATTTGCACATGTGTTACCATTAGCCGATCATCGTCGGCCGGCTGTGCCGGCCGAGCTCTGCTCGGTATCAAGATCAAATGACTATAACGTTATATATTACGGGTAGAACACAATTAGTTCTTTAAGGCAATATATTTTCTAAATTTAAGTCATATGGCTCGCATTTAACCTACACATTGTTCATCAACAAGTCTGTGTTGATTTCCTCCTTAAAAGCTTCCTCTCTCTCTCTATCTCTCATATATACACCCTCAGAGTCTATATTCCTGCCCTGCCTGGATCCTAATAGCTACTCATTCGATTAAGGTGTTTTATTGCCTAAAATGTGCATTTACTCATCCTTTAACCATTAATGTATGTTCGTTTTCAATCCGTTGTGAAAAAACAACCTGGAGGCATTTGGTAGTTATGTGGTTAATCATGGCGCCAAATCCTCAAGCAACGGCGCCAAATCCTGAAGAAACGGCGCCAAATCCTGAAGAAACGGCGCAAAATCCTCAAAAGACCAGGGTTAGGGTTAGGGTTAGGGTTAGGGTTAGGGTTAGGGTAGGGGACAAATGACGGGATGAGATTTCGAGATGAGACAAAGTTTGAGACAAATTGATCTGATTGGTCGATTCAATCACATGATATATTTCTTCATAAGAATGATATTTTGAATCAGTTTTGCATAGTCATTTTGACGACATGAAACTTCGGCCTCTGATTGGCTAATTAAGTCATGTGATATAAAAAGTCTTTGCTGCTTCTGATTGGCTTATTGTGTCATGTGATATAAAAAGTCTATGCGAATGGTTGGCTTTTTTTATGTCTCCATTTTGGATGTTGACTGTAATGAGTGCAGAGGTAAATTTCTAATATTATAAAGATTTGATATACGAATAACAAAAATAGGAATTGAAAAAATATTGGTGGATTGTGAAATAAATAATAATTGAAAAGATATTGGTGGATTCTGAAATAGTTTTTGGATTATTGAATAGGATTTATTTAGTAATAAGAGGTTTGTAATTTATATTGATATTCGTTATTCCTTTCGAACAATTTGAATGCTGGAAGTGTTGTTGTTGCTGTTGGTCAGTGGTGATGATGATGATGATGATGATGATGATGATGATAATGATGATAGGGCATATTTATATGTCATAAATGAATATAACTTATGTTATTTGAGAAGATAATGCATTTTATCGTACAGCTTGAAGTGGAAGTATGTTTGCTTTAGTGCTGTTTCCCTAGATGATAATGATGATGATGATGATGATGATGATGATGATGATGATGATAATGTTAGAGAGAAATAGGCTAAATTCTGTGTAAAATGGATTTATTAAAAAGAGCTATTTATAATATATGTATCTTCAGAATAAAGGTGGGTAAGCCTTGTTACTAAAAATAGAATTCTTTGTTAAAATTTGGCGCGAAAGATAAATTATAACCTTCGGTAACCCACTTTGATAACCTTTACCCCAAATCGATTACACACCATAACCCCCTTTTATGGTAACCCACTTCGGTAACTCACTTCTTGTTTGAGCTAAAAAAAAACGGTAACCCTCGGTAAACCGCTTTGATAACCTTTACCCCAAATCGATTACACACCATAACCCCATTTTGGTAACCCACTTATGTTACCCACTTCTTGTTTGAGCTAAAAGACGGTAACCCTCGTTAACCCACTTTGACAACCTTTACCCCAAATCGATTACACACCATAACCCCCTTTTATGGTAACCCACTTGATGATCTAGCTAAAAAAATGGTAAACCTCGTTAACCCACTTTGATAACCTTTACTCCAAATCGATTACACACCATAACCACACTTTGGTAACCCACTTCGGTAACCCACTTCTTGTCTGAGCTAAAAAGCCGGTAACACTCGGTAACACACTTTGATAACCTTTACCCCAAATCGATTACACACCATAACCCCCTTTTATGGTAACCCACTTCTGTAACTCACTTGTTGTTTGAGCTAAAAAGACGGTAACCCTCGTAACCCACTTTGATAACCTTTACCCCAAATCGATTACACACCATAACCCCCTTTTATGGTAACCCACTTCGGTAACTCATTTCTTGTTTGAGCTAAAAAAAACGTTAACCCTCGGTAACCCACTTTGATAACCTTTACCCCAAATCGATTACACACCATAACCCCATTTTGGTAACCCACTTATGCCACCCACTTCTTGTTTGAGCTAAAAGACTGTAACCCTCGGTAACCCACTTTGATATCCTTTACCCCAAATCGATTACACACCATAACCCCCTTTTATGGTAACGCAATTCGGTATCTCACTACTTGTTTGAGCTAAAAAGACGGTAAACCTCGGTTACCCACTTTGATAACCTTTACCCCAAATCGATTACACATCATAACCCACTTTTATGGTAACCCACTTCGGTAACCCACTTCTTGTTTGAGCTAAAAAGACGGTAACCTTCGGTAACCCACTTTGATAACCTTTACACCAAATCGATTACACACCATAACCCCCTTTTATGGTAACCCACTTCGGTAAACTTTGGCCTCTGATTGGCTAATTAAGTCATGTGATATAAAAAGTCTTTGCTGCTTCTGATTGGCTTATTGTGTCATGTGATATAAAAAGTCTATGCGAATTGTTGGCTTTCTTTATGTCTCCATTTTGGATGTTGACTGTAATGGGTGCAGAGGTAAATTTCTAATATTATAAAGATTTGATATTCGAATGACAAAAATAGGAATTGAAAAAATATTGGTGGATTGGGAAATAAATAATAATTGAAAAGATATTGGTGGATTGTGAAATAGTTTTTGGATTATTGAATAGGATTTATTTAGTAATAAGAGGTTTGTAATTTATATTGATATTCGTTATTCCTTTCGAACAATTTGAATGCTGGTAGTGTTGTTGTTGCTGTTGGTCAGTGGTGGTGATGATGATGATGATGATGATGATGATGATAATGATGATAGGGCATATTTATATGTCATAAATGAATATAACTTATGTTATTTGAGAAGATAATGCATTTTATCGTACAGCTTGAAGTGGAAGTATGTTTGCTTTAGTGCTGTTTCCCTAGATGATAATGATGATGATGATGATGATGATGATGATAATGTTAGAGAGAAATAGGCTAAATTCTGTGTAAAATGGATTTATTAAAAAGAGCTATTTATAATATATGTATCTTCAGAATAAAGGTGGGTAAGCCTTGTTACTAAAAATAGAATTCTTTGTTAAAATTTGGCGCGAAAGATAAATTATAACCTTCGGTAACCCACTTTGATAACCTTTACCCCAAATCGATTACACACCATAACCCCCTTTTATGGTAACCCACGTCGGTAACTCACTTCTTGTTTGAGCTAAAAAAAACGGTAACCCTCGGTAAACCGCTTTGATAACCTTTACCCCAAATCGATTACACACCATAACCCCATTTTAGTAACCCACTTATGTTACCCACTTCTTGTTTGAGCTAAAAGACGG
Source organism: Cyrtodaria siliqua (assembly GCA_037043455.1). Lineage (NCBI taxonomy): Eukaryota > Metazoa > Mollusca > Bivalvia > Adapedonta > Hiatellidae > Cyrtodaria > Cyrtodaria siliqua. The sequence goes on from JAWPHD010013362.1 coordinate 31,432, forward strand.
TAACCCTCGTTAACCCACTTTGACAACCTTTACCCCAAATCGATTACACACCATAACCCCCTTTTATGGTAACCCACTTGATGATCTAGCTAAAAAAACGGTAAACCTCGTTAACCCACTTTGATAACCTTTACTCCAAATCGATTACACACCATAACCCCACTTTGGTAACCCACTTCGGTAACCCACTTCTTGTCTGAGCTAAAAAGCCGGTAACACTCGGTAACACACTTTGATAACCTTTACCCCAAATCGATTACACACCATAACCCCCTTTTATGGTAACCCACTTCTGTAACTCACTTGTTGTTTGAGCTAAAAAGACGGTAACCCTCGTAACCCACTTTGATAACCTTTACCCCAAATCGATTACACACCATAACCCCCTTTTATGGTAACCCACTTCGGTAACTCATTTCTTGTTTGAGCTTAAAAAAACGTTAACCCTCGGTAACCCACTTTGATAACCTTTACCCCAAATCGATTACACACCATAACCCCATTTTGGTAACCCACTTATGCCACCCAATTCTTGTTTGAGCTAAAAAACTGTAACCCTCGGTAACCCACTTTGATATCCTTTACCCCAAATCGATTACACACCATAACCCCCTTTTATGGTAACCCAATTCGGTATCTCACTACTTGTTTGAGCTAAAAAGACGGTAAACCTCGGTTACCCACTTTGATAACCTTTACCCAAAATCGATTACACATCATAACCCACTTTTATGGTAACCCACTTCGGTAACCCACTTCTTGTTTGAGCTAAAAAGACGGTAACCTTCGGTAACCCACTTTGATAACCTTTACACCAAATCGATTACACACCATAACCCCCTTTTATGGTAACCCACTTCGGTAAACTTTGGCCTCTGATTGGCTAATTACGTCATGTGATATAAAAAGTCTTTGCTGCTTCTGATTGGCTTATTGTGTCATGTGATATAAAATGTCTATGCGAATTGTTGGCTTTCTTTATGTCTCCATTTTGGATGTTGACTGTAATGGGTGCAGAGGTAAATTTCTAATATTATAAAGATTTGATATTCGAATGACAAAAATAGGAATTGAAAAAATATTGGTGGATTGTGAAATAAATAATAATTGAAAAGATATTGGTGGATTGTGAAATAGTTTTTGGATTATTGAATAGGATTTATTTAGTAATAAGAGGTTTGTAATTTATATTGATATTCGTTATTCCTTTCGAACAATTTGAATGCTGGTAGTGTTGTTGTTGCTGTTGGTCAGTGATGATGATGATGATGATGATGATGATGATGATGATAATGATGATAGGGCATACTTATATGTCATAAATGAATATAACTTATGTTATTTGAGAAGATAATGCATTTTATCGTACAGCTTGAAGTGGAAGTATGTTTGCTTTAGTGCTGTTTCCCTAGATGATAATGATGATGATGATGATGATGATGATGATGATGATAATGTTAGAGAGGAATAGGCTAAATTCTGTGTAAAATGGATTTATTAAAAAGAGCTATTTATAATATATGTATCTTCAGAATAAAGGTGGGTAAGCCTTGTTACTAAAAATAGAATTCTTTGTTAAAATTTGGCGCGAAAGATAATTTATAACGTTCGGTAACCCACTTTGATAACCTTTACCCCAAATCGATTACACACCATAACCCCATTTTGGTAACCCACTTATGCCACCCACTTCTTGTTTGAGCTAAAAGACTGTAACCCTCGGTAACCCACTTTGATATCCTTTACCCAAAATCGATTACACACCATAACCCCCTTTTATGGTAACCCAATTCGGTATCTCACTACTTGTTTGAGCTAAAAAGACGGTAAACCTCGGTTACCCACTTTGATAACCTTTACCCCAAATCGATTACACATCATAACCCACTTTTATGGTAACCCACTTCGGTAACCCACTTCTTGTTTGAGCTAAAAAGACGGTAACCTTCGGTAACCCACTTTGATAACCTTTACACCAAATCGATTACACACCATAACCCCCTTTTATGGTAACCCACTTCGGTAAACTTTGGCCTCTGATTGGCTAATTAAGTCATGTGATATAAAAAGTCTTTGCTGCTTCTGATTGGCTTATTGTGTCATGTGATATAAAAAGTCTATGCGAATTGTTGGCTTTCTTTATGTCTCCATTTTGGATGTTGACTGTAATGGGTGCAGAGGTAAATTTCTAATATTATAAAGATTTGATATTCGAATGACAAAAATAGGAATTGAAAAAATATTGGTGGATTGTGAAATAAATAATAATTGAAAAGATATTGGTGGATTGTGAAATAGTTTTTGGATTATTGAATAGGATTTATTTAGTAATAAGAGGTTTGTAATTTATATTGATATTCGTTATTCCTTTCGAACAATTTGAATGCTGGTAGTGTTGTTGTTGCTGTTGGTCAGTGATGATGATGATGATGATGATGATGATGATAGGGCATACTTATATGTCATAAATGAATATAACTTATGTTATTTGAGAAGATAATGCATTTTATCGTACAGCTTGAAGTGGAAGTATGTTTGCTTTAGTGCTCTTTCCCTAGATGATAATGATGATGATGATGATGATGATGATGATGACGATGAAAATGATGATGATGATGATGATGATGAATCATGATAATGTTAGAGAGAAATAGGCTAAATTCTGTGTAAAATGGATTTATTAAAAAGAGCTCTTTATAATATATGTATCATCAGAATAAAGGTGGGTAAGCCTTGTTACTAAAAATAGAATTCTTTGTTAAAATTTGGCGCAAAAGATAAATTATACCCTAACACCATTACATTCTAACCCTAACCGTCAGCCATTATAAACCTACGGTAACCCACTTCGGTAACCTACTTTGATAACTATTATCCAAATGCCATAACACCACAACCCCCATTTATGGTAATCCACTTGGGTAACCCACTTCATGATCGAGCTAAAAACACGGTAACCCTCTGTAACCCACTGTGGTAACTTTCACCAAAAACCATTACACAGCATAACACCTATTTATGGTATCCGACTTTGGTAACCCACTTCCAGATGGAGCTGAAACTACGGTAACCCTGGGTAACCCACTTTGGTAACCCTAACCCAAAGACTTCGGTAACCCACTTTGATAACCTTTACCCCAAATTGATTACACACCATAACCCCACTTTGGTAACCCACTTCGGTAAACCACTTCTTGTTTGAGCTAATCAAGTCATTTGTACAGCAGAAGTAACACATGCATACCTACATACATACATACATACATACATACATGCATACAAATACCTACATACATACCTACATACATACTTAACTACATACCTACCTGCATACCTACATACCTACCTACATACATACATACATACATATATGCATACATTCATTGGGAGAAACTGTGTCTCCACTGACCGCAAGTCTGCACTGTGCCTCCATCCGCATGCATAGGATTTGACATTCAGTACATACCTACCTGCATACCTACATACATACATACATACATATATGCATACATTCATTGGGAGAAACTGTGTCTGCGCAAGTCTGCACTGTGCCTCCATCCGCATGCATAGGATTTGACATTCAGTATAAGTACTGTCGACTTGACCAGGTTACAAACTGCGTTGACACCGTAAGGTTTCCATTTGCATAAGAGATAACCGTTCGCCGCAAACTTCGTTGTCACCGTGCTGTATCCGTTTGCGACCCACTGGTTACCTGACCAAATCAAGTCATTTGTACAGCAGAAGTAACACATACATACCTACCTACATACATACATACATGCACACATACATACACATATCTACATACATACCTACCTACATACCTACCTACATACAAACATACAAACATACATGCAATAAATAGATACAACTTACGCAATGTCCGGATTCCTTCTTGGTCTCTCGGTTGTCTTACCAGGGACTCGCTGGTCTGGGTACTGGTACCGGGGACAGGGCTGGTGGATCTCGAAGCGGCGACTGGTGGTATCGGCTGGACTGTGTGTATCGGCCGGTAGGCCCTCCTCAGCGAGAAATAGCCCTTGTACTGTGCTGTACCAGCCTTTATCTTGTGTACAATCCCCATATGTTTTGCCAGCTCCTCCACAATGGCCACGCACCCTGCAACTGGGCAATGGTATAGCTGTCTTCTGTCACCTGCTGTTTTGGCCGACGGCCGGTGGGCTATGTTTGACAGTAGGAGTGCCCGTGACGCGTCGAGTTTGTGTATTGTGCGAATGTGGCACGCGACCTTCTTTATATACTTCAGGCAAATTGGACATTGCGTTGGCTGTCTAACGATCTGAAAAGAAACAAATTAAAACATTTGTTATGTATATATATATGCGTTCAGTTTAAAAGATACGTCTATATACAAGTACTGGAGCAGCCCTAAATATGTATTAAAATTATCTACTAACTACATTCTAAATAATAATATTAAACATAAAACATGTACACATACATAATTATACATATACATACCTTTTTTGGTATCGGCCGTAGAGGGATTACGTCAGCTGGCTGCTTTTGCTGTTGTTGCCGTTCTTCTTGTGGCTGCTGCTGCCGTTGCTGCTGCTCGTCTTTGAAGGGCGATGTTTGTAGAGCTGCTGTCATTGCCGGTTGTTACTGGAGGCTGCTTTACATGCTGTTGTTGTTGCTGCTGCTGCTGCTGCTGCTGCTGCTGCTGCTCGTCTTCAGAGGTGCTGCTATCACTGCTGTTGCTGCTGCTGCTGCTGCTGCTGCTGCCACTATCATTGCCGGTTGTTACTGGAGGCTGTTTTACATGTTGTTGTTGTTGGTGCTGCTGCTGCTGCTGCTGCTCGTCTTCAGAGGTGCTGCTATCACTGCTGTTGCTGCTGCTGCTGCTGCTGCCACTGTCATTGCCGGTTGTTACTGGAGGCTGCTTTACATGTTGTTGTTGTTGCTGCTGCTGCTGCTGCTGCTGCTGCTGCTGCTGCTGCTGCTCGTCTTCAGAGGTGCTGCTATCACTGCTGTTGTTGCTGCTGCTGCCACTGTCATTGCCGGTTGTTACTGGAGGCTGCTTTACATGCTGTTGCTGCTGCTGCTGCTGCTGCTGCTGCTGCTGCTGCTGCTGCTGCTCGTCTTCAGAGGTGCTGCTATCACTGCTGTTGCTGCTGCTGCTGCTGCCACTATCATTGCCGGTTGTTACTGGAGGCTGCTTTACATGTTGTTGTTGTTGTTGCTGCTGCTGCTGCTGCTGCTCGTCTTCAGAGGAGCTGCTATCACTGCTGTTGCTGCTGCTGCTGCTGCCACTGTCATTGCCGGTTGTTACTGGAGGCTGCTTTACATGTTGTTGTTGTTGCTGCTGCTGCTCGTCTTCAGAGTCGCTGCTATCACTACTGCTGTTGCTACTGTCATTGCCGGTTGTTACTGGAGGCTGGTTTACATGTTGTTGTTGTTGCTGCTGCTGCTGCTGCTGCTCGTCTTCAGAGGCGCTTCTGCTGCTGCTGCTGATGCTGATGTAGCGGTGTTTCGCCGCCTTCGATGCGCTGCTGTGCTTGGTGGTGGTGGTGCTGCTGCTGCTGCTGCTGCTGCTGCTGCTGCTGCTGCTGAAGACGTCGTCGTGTCGTGATCGTTGGCTCGCGTGCTGCGATGGTGGGATGCTGCTGCTGCTGCTGCTGCTACCCTTGTCACCACTGCGTCGTCTCTTGCGAGCTGTGTGAACAGTCTGAAAAGAAATAAATTATAATATTTGTTAAAAATATATGCGTTTAGTGGAAATGAAATGTGTTTATACAAGAACAGGGTATGTTTTATACAAGCACAGGGGCGGGTTAACAGTATTTACCTACTACGTTACGGAAAAAAATAATTCTAAATTAAATTCATACAAGTACTGCTTCTATCTAATACCGATATAGCTAAACTAATTACATTCTAAATACTACAATAATAATAACGAAAAATACATACTGGTTCGACTGTGGTGTATATAGGAGTCGCAGTATAAGTATACTCTATTGGTTCGCGGTATATAAAATACTATATTAATAAAATAATTAATAGATGTTTATAGGTGTTGCCTCTTCGAGATCTTCAGCGGGTATGAGCAACACTGCGGCAGTCCGGCCTTTTATAGGCAGACAGTCCATGACGTCACGGAGGACGTCCTTCAACCGGTAAATGTACTCCTTTCGGAGTCTGTAGTTTCCGAATTTACGATCCGATTTCCATGAATGAAAACTCATTTTGCAGGATTTAACGAGTCTCATCGAATGGTATAAAAATATTAAATAGAAAACATATCGTACCCATTTTTTTTTCGTTTCTAAGCAACAAAAACAGGAGGAGGCCGCCTCTTGAGTTCATCAAATCATCGGTATTACGTGTAATATCTTTTGCAATTTTGAGGTGAGAACTATGCATTATACATCAACGGGTAGAACTTTTCAGATGCTAGCGAATGGTGTAAAACTTAATAATATATGTCATATCGTACCCATTTTTTTTTCGTCGATAAGCGAGAGATTTTTCGAGAGAAAAATGCGGACTGAGGTTCGCCGTTTCACGTTCATTTTTGTAATATCTTTCGTAATGTCAAAGTTATAACTCTACATTTTAGATCAATGTGTAGAACTTTTCAAACCCTATCGAATGGTGTACAACTTATTAATATATGTTATATTGTACCCATTTCTTTCGCCAAAACATAAAAATCCAAACTAGGGAAAATGCGGTTTGAGTCCCGCCGTAATTTTACTGCAATTCGCCGTATTGTATGCAATATCTTTCTCAATTTTTAAGTTATATCTACACATTACACCTCAATTTGTAGAACGTTTCAATACCTCGCGAATGGTGTACAAAGTTTTAATATAGGTTATATGATACCTATTTTCTTTTGCCGATAACCAACACAGACTGTCAGAAAAACGGCGTTTTAAAACTGCAATTCGCCGTATTGCATGCAATATCTTCCCCAATTTTTACGTTATATCTACAAATCATACCTCAATTTGTAGAACGTTTCAATACCTCACGAATGGTGTACAAAGTTTTTATATAGGTTATATGGTACTTATTTTTTTTTGCCGATAACCAATACAGACTGCTAGAAAAACGGCGTTTTGAGTCCCGTCGAAAGTGCAATTCGCCGTATTGCATGCAATATCTTCCCCAATTTTTAAGTTATATCTACGAATCATACCTCAATTTATAGAACGTTTCAATACCTCGCGAACGCTGTATGTAGTTTTAATATAGGTTATATGGTACTTATTTTTTTTCGCCGATAACCAACACAGACTGTCAGAAAAACGGCGTTTTAAAACTGCAATTCGCCGTATTGCATGCAATATCTTCCCAAATTGTTACGTTATATCTACAAATCATACCTCAATTTGTAGAACGTTTCAATACCTCGAGAATGGTGTACAAAGTTTTAATATAGGTTATATGGTACCCATTTTCGTTTGCTGATAACCAAAACAGACTGCTAGAAAAACGTCGTTTTCAGTCCCGTCGAAAGTGCAATTCGCCGTATTGCATGCAATATCTTCCCCAATTTTTAAGTTATATCTACGAATCATACTTCGATTTGTAGAACGTTTCAATACCTCGCGAATGGTGTACAAAGTTTTAATGTAGCTTATATGGTACTTATGTTTTTTTGCCGATAACCAATACAGACTCTTAGAAAAACGTCGTTTTCTGTCCAGTCGAAAGTGCAATTCGCCGTATTGCATGCAATATCTTCCCCAATTTTTAAGATATATCTACAAATTATACCTCACTTTGTAAAACGTTTCAATACCTCGCGAATGGTGTACAAGGTTTTAATATAGCTTATATGGTACTTATGTTTTTTAGCCGATAACCAATACAGACTGTTAGAAAAACGTCGTTTTCAGTACAGTCGAAAGTGCAATTCGCCGTATTGCATGCAATATCTTCCCCAATTTTTACGTTATATCTACGAATTATACCTCAATTTGTAGAACGTTTCAAGACCTCGCGAATGGTGTACAAAGTTTTAATATAGGTTATCTCAGACATCTTTGTTTTTGTCACTAAGCAACACAGTACGGAAAAAAGCGTTTGGAATCCGACTTTAGCAATTTCGTGGTTATGGAACCGAGTCCATTTGCGGATTGAGGTCTTATTTTGTGGAGGGAGTCCAGGTGCGGATTGTAGGCTTTGATGATTGAGTTCTTCGTTTTGTGCAGGCAGTCTATGGGCGGATTGTGTCTCTGTTTACGAGAATAAGTCCCGGGCAGTGGTGGCACAGAGTCCATTTGCGTTTTGAGTTCTTATTTTGTGGAGTGAGTCCAGGTGCGGATTGTAGACTTTGAGGATTGAGTTCTTAGTTTTGTGGATTGAGTCTATGGGCGGATTGTGTCTCTGTTTACGAGAATAAGTCCCGGGCAGTGGTGGCACAGAGTCCATTTGCGGTTTGAGTTCTTATTTTGTGGATGGAGTCTATGTGCGAATTTGCAGCTTTTGTTTACGGGAATAAGTCCCGGGCAGTGGTGGTACAAAGTCCATTTGCGGTTTGAGTTCTTATTTTGTGGAGTGAGTCCAGGTGCGGATTGTAGACTTTGAGGATTGAGGACTTAGTTTTGTGGATTGAGTCTATGGGCGGATTGTGTCTCTGTTTACGAGAATAAGTCCCGGGCAGTGGTGGCAAAGAGTCCATTTGCGGTTTGAGTTCTTAGTTTTGTGGAGGGAGTCCAGATGCGGATTGTAGGCTTTGAGGAGTGAGTTCTTCGTTTTGTGGATGGAGTCCGTGTGCGGATTTACCGCTTTTGTTTATAGGAATAAGTCCATTTGTGGATTGAGTTCTTAGTTTGTGGAGCGAGTCCCAGGGTTAGGGTTAGGGTTAGGCTTAAGGTTATGGGGAAGGGCTAGAACCGCGACCGATAGCTCGTTGGACTCGGATTGCAGAGTTCTTTAGATCTACATACATAAATAATTCGATTTTTATCCGCTAGGTGGCGCTATGTTGCCTTAAACCAAGGACTAGTACCGGCACCAGACCCGGAATCTGAACATCGGAATTGAATAGTGAAACTCGTATATGTTGTAGATCTATTCATTCTAAACAAAAAACGTTCTTTGACTTAATACATTAGATGCACGGTTGGGCCTAAAATGATAACCCCCGTGGAGGATGTCCTCTTTTCCCCATGAATTGTGATAAAGGGGAAAAGGTCCCGTTTTCCGGAATTAATTGTAGTGGGACCGGAAGGGCTAGAACCACGTCCAATAGCTCGTTGGACTTGGATTGAATGGATCTTTAGATCTGCGTACGTGAATAATTCGATTTTTATCCGCTAGGTGGCGCTATGTTGCCCACTTTGGTAACCCTAACCCAAAGACTTCGGTAACCCACTTTGATAACCTTAACCCCAAATTGATTACACACCATAACCCCACTTTGGTAACCCACTTCGGTAATCCACTTCTAGTTTGAGCTAAAAAGACGTTAACCCTCTGTTACTCACTTTGATAACCTTTACCCCAAATCTATTACACACCATAACTCCCATTTATGGTAACCCACTTCGGTAACCCACTTCTTGTTTGAGCTAATAAGACGGTAACCTTCGGTAACCCACTTTGATAACCTTTACCCCAAATCGATTACACACCATAGCCCCACTTTGGTAACCCACTTCGGTAACCCACTTCTTGTTTGAGTTAAAAAAAAACGGTAACCCTCGGTAACCCACTTTGATAACCTTTACCCCAAATCGATTACACAGCATAACCCCCTTTTATTGTAACCCACTTCGGTAACCCACTTCTTGTTTGAGCTAAAAAGACGGTAACCTTCAGTAACCCACTTTGATAACCTTTACCCCAAATCGATTACACACCATAACCCCCTTTTATGGTAACCCACTTCGGTAACTCACTTCTTGTTTGAGCTAAAAAAAACGGTAACCCTCGGTAAACCGCTTTGATAATCTTTACCCCAAATCGATTACACACCATAACCCCATTTTGGTAACCCACTTATGTTACCCACTTCTTGTTTGAGCTAAAGACGGTAACCCTCGTTAACCCACTTTGATAACCTTTACCCCAAATCGATTACACACCATAACCCCCTTTTATGGTAACCCAATTCGGTAACTCACTTCTTGTTTGAGCTAAAAAGACGGTAAACATCGGTAACCCACTTTGATAGCCTTTACCCCAAATCGATTACACACCATAACCCACTTTTATGGTAACCCACTTCGGCAACCCACTTCTTGTTTGAGCTAAAAAGACGGTAACCTTTGGTAACCCACTTTGAAAACTTTACACCAAATCGATTACACACCATAACCCTCTTTTAAGGTAACCCACTTCGGTAACCCACTTCTTGTTTGAGCTAAAAAGACGGTAACCTTCGGTAACCCACTTTGATAAATTTTACCCCAAATCGATTACACACCATAACCCCCTTTTATGGTCACCCACTTCGTGTTTGAGCTAAAAAGACGGTAACCCACTTTGATAACCTTTACCCAAGGACTGAGATTCGAACTTGGAGAAAATGATAACCGATTATTAATTTTTGTCAAGTATGCTTTGGTACCATTTTTGAGTGTGCGCACCCAATCAGGTCGGAACGGCCATGTGTCTTGGGATTGAGCTATTTTAGACAAAATAATTTCTTTTGTTTTGAGAAATTAAAAGGTCTACCTGTTGGCCATCTACAAATATTATGATTAGTAGATGTTCACCCTTGCACCACGTTGAGGTCGGTAGACACGCAAGGGGCTAGGACCAGTCGATTACCGGTCCAAATTAAGGGGAATCAAGAGCTCAAAAAATCACAGAGCTAATCAAAATGAAATAAAAAACGAGAAGAAACAAAGCAGAAACAAAGCCAAAGGCATTCTCATAGCGTCAAGGACGCACCATCAGGTTTACCGCTGGGAGCCTGTGGGGATGTATGTGGTGCAGGAGGAGGGTGCCTTGTCCAAATGGGGGTAGAATCTTGTAAGAGTCTGAAGTCAAGAAAGTTGTCCTGCAAAAACTGGACAACTTCATTCACTTCGGTCGACTCCCAAAATCCAAACCCAGGCAGGCCAGCCACCTCCAGTGTAACCACATCCATCCCCCTAGCCGTGACTAGGGCATCCACGCGCGGCAAATCTGCTGCTGTGACCAAGACGATCGACTTCGGCGCATCCATTTGGCTTAATGTCTCTGGGGGAAATGAAGAATGATATGACGTAAATGTATATATATGCCACAGACTGGCGGGAAAATTTGATATGCTATGGGCAATTGGAAGGTTACATTAATTACTAGGAATGTCAGGATGATCCACATTTAAACGAGTAAACAATGTTACTATAAATAGATTCCTTTGTTTAAAATTTGCGCGATATTTGGAAACCCTAGGTAACGCATTTTGATAACCTTTACCCTCTTAACTATTACACACCATAACCCCCGTTTATGGTAACCCACTTCGGTAACTCACTTCTTGTTTGAGCTAAAAAGACGGTAACCCTCGGTAACCCACTTTGATAAACTTTAACCCAAATCGATTACACACCGTAACCCAACTTTGGTAACCCACTTCGGTAACCCACTTCTTGTTTGAGCTAAAAAGCCGTTTACCCTCGGTAACCCACTTTGATAACCTTTACCCCAAATCGATAACACACCATAACACCACTTTGGGAACCCACTTCGGTAACCCACTTCTTGTCTGAGCTGAAAAAGCCGGTAACCCTCGGTAACCCACTTTGATAACCTTTACCCCAAATTAATTACACACCATAACCATACTGGTAACTCACTTCGGTAACTCACTTCTTGTTTGAGCTAAAAAGACGGTAACCCTCGGTAACCCACTTTGATAACCTTTACCCCAAATCGATTACACACCACAACCCCACTTTGGTAACCCACTTCTTGTTTGAGCTAAAAAAACGGTAACCCTCGGTAACGCACTTTGATAACCTTTACCCTAAAACTATTACACACCATAACCTTCTTTTATGGTAACCCATTTTGGTAACCCACTTTATGATCCAGCAAAAACGGTAACCCTGGGTAACTCACTTTGGTAACCCACTTTGGTAACCCACTTGATGATCGAGCTAAAAAACCGGTTACCCTCGGTAACTCACTTTAATAGCCTTTACCCCAAATCAATTACACACCCTAACCCCACTTTTGTAACCCACTTCGGTAAGCCACTTTGGTAACCCACTTCTTGATTGAGCTAAAAATACGGTAACCCTAGGTTACCCACTTTGACAACCTTTACCCAAAAACAATTACACACCAAAAGTCCCTTTTATGGTAACCCACTTCTTGTTCTAGCTAAAAATACGGTAACCCTCGGTAACTCACTTTGGTAACCCTAACCCACTTTGGTAACCCACTTCATTATTGACATTATACCGTTAGCGCTTTTACCTTAATACCATTGATTCTTGTATTGTTATAACATTTTACCGTTTGAACATTGTACCATTTACCCTTGGACCATTATACCATTTACCTTGGACCTCGATATCATTGGACCATTTACCCTTGGACCAGTATACTATTGACCCTTGGACCGTAATACCATTGGACCATTTACCCTTGTACCGTTATACCTTTGACACATGTACCTTTATACCATTGATCCTTGTACTGTTATAACATTTTACCTTTTGAACATTGGACCATTTACCCTTTGAGCATTATACTATTGACCATTGGACCTTGATACCATTGGACCATTTACGCTTCGACAAGTATACCATTGAACCTTGGACCTTGATACCTTTGTACCATTTACCCTTGGACCATTATATTGTTGACCCTTGGACTATTATACCGTTGGTGCATGTACCTTAATGCTATAGACTGTTACCGTTTGAACATTGGACCATTTACGTTTGGACCATTATACCGTTGACCCTTGGACCTTGATACCATTGGACCATTTACCCTTGGACCACTATACCATTGACCCTTGGACCTTGATACCATTGGACCATTTACCCATCAATGTGATGATATTTAAAGTATATATGTTTGCAGATGAATTCTGATGATTCTGACAACGATGAAGGATTTGTGGAAGTCATGGAAGAAAATGGAAATCTGCGTAGTGTTCTTGAGAAATATGGAAGCGTACGTGATTTTCTGAATCGAGACGAACATATATATGCACGTAGCGCCTGTATTAAAGCTATAGAACAGGAGTCATTTTTAGAGTATCGCACAGATGTGGACGGCTGTGTGGTAGAACTGAAAAGCTTAAAAGGCATTAAAATGTCTGTTCGCCATCTCACAATTTGTCACAGAGAATGTATTCGTGAAATTAAGTCAATGTTGAAAAAACACATGAGTTTGACAAGATATTCGAAAGTGCAGCTGTGTAATTTTAATTATAGTTATGGAATTCAGCTGTTTTACGAGTACGGATGGGAGTGCTGGTTGGGTGTTATACCTAGTATGAATAGCCGTGGTGTGGAGTTACGAAGAGAGGTTATAAAGGAAATTTGCTCGTCTTATTTCTTGAATGTAAGAAAATTATTTCAACAGAAATTGTTTGGATTAAGGAATATAGCACTACGGACTTTGATGAAAAACGATCTTTACAACATGAGCAAGTTGGTTCTTCTGCCAAATGATGTAGAAGTTATTCTTAGTGAGTTACAAGATTCAGTCACTGAAAGTCGTTTAGATGCAAATTTTGAGGTGATTTTATTTTGTTTTCGCTTTGGTGAGAAAACAACTGATGGCGTATCTTTGAAAGATTTCTATCATAGCGAGATCAAACGTATAACAGTTCATAGTGCTATAGACATATCGTGCGATTGTATGGACCTAATGTGGTCGACTACTGGCTTGCAGAGCGTTGTCGGTGAAAGAGGTGTGCTACGGACATGTCTATCTTTCAGTGATTGCGGAAATTTTCAAAGTAATGTTAACGGACAATTAATGGATATCTCGAGGGAACTAAGGACGGTATGCTATCATCCGGAGAAGCTGATATTCATACAGCTTTACAGTGACGTTCCACATCTTAGACCGAAGACGAGATTCCATCCAGTGTCTGGTTGCATAGTAGGCGGTATGGCGTTTGCAAAAGAAACAACTGCTGCTTTTAAAAGAGATGCTGATCACTATTTATCGGTCCTAGAAAGTAACGCTGTTCTTACGGTAAAAAGTACATGTCGACTAGAAGTAGTAACAGAAACTACGGCGGAAAAAGACGTCTTGCTGGCAGTTGACTTTATAAATGTTGACAATCTGTTCTCTCTATTGGAGCGACGTCCGATGATTACACCTTTTCCAGACGGAACTATGAAGTGCATTCAGGTGATAGAACGATGGATTACATTGGAACTGAAACAATTATTACAGGAATTCACCAGCACAGGAAATGTTGAAGCTTCTTGGAAAGCCTTCCAGATGGAATTGGCAATAGAGAAATTAATGTGGGGTCACCCGATGTGCTACACAAGTAATCAGTACTCAGTTAATCTTGGACCAGGGAAGCTCGCTGTAAGCAGAAGCAAAACCGACCTGCTTGGCTTCCTCGCTTTAGAGAAGTGGACCGCTTGCATGTCAAATGAAGATAGTGTACCTTATTGCAGTATATGGACTCGGTCGGATTTGATTAGCAGCAGGATACGGAGAACAGTGGGACTACACGATGTTTTGCAAAGTAGCCCTTTCGTTTTAGGTCGAAGGCTGCTTGATGCATTAATACAAGATTTGTTTGACGCTGGAAAAGTAGGTGTACATTTTAGATTTGATGAATACAAACAGGAACTGTTCACCGACAGTCCAGTTCGTTTAGTGGTGCACGGGGCTGTCACCTTAAAACAACTTGTGCATATACTCAGCGCAAAAAGAAGAATTGTCCCTGCAATGGTGTACGGAATACTTTGTAAGTTGTTGCAAAAATCTGATCACGATTTGTCAACAATCCTGACAGAAGGGTTTCAAGAACTTGGTCTTAAACATTTTCCAGCAATTCGGACTCGTGATACTCATGACAACGCCGTTTTAAATTGGTCGTTAGGTGCGGGTGTTTGGAAAATCATCGGATGTGAACAGGGATTTTCTGAAATTCCACAGAGTCCATCAGTCCTTACGACGCTGGTTAAATCCGAACTAGAGATGCGAAATATAATACATGTTAGCAAACTGAAGACAGTTAAAACCAGTTTTCCATGGGTAGCAACATGCCCCAGAAAATTGTCGACGGCAAAACTAAGTGCCGAAGACCTTATCAAGGTACTTTCCTTCATTTCATGTTTAGGTTTGATGATGAACGGTTGGTATGTGGATTATGAACGGATGGAAAAACTGATGAAAGAAATGCCGTTAACGCAATACAAGTTGCGAGACCTGGAGATCCAAAGTGCATTGCTAATGAGCCATTTCAACAAATATAAGTTATTTCGACTCCACGTTAGCATTCCGTTTCAAATGGCCTCTCTTAAACCGAAAGTAGGAGCAGCAACTTCTGAAAAGCGAAACACGACCGATAAAGGTATGGATGAAACAAGTCTCCTTGTTGAAGCAGATGTAGTAGGAAATCGAATTACAGAAGATGAAAATGTAAATTCTGATCAAGTGATATCTGTAAGAGGTGCTTCGTGCGCGCCTCTAAATCACCTAGGCAAAAGATCTTGGTCCGGCCAAGAATTAGAGTATTTACACGAAGTTGCAAAGGAAAGACGAAAGGGAGTGCCCGTTAGCCAACTTTATGCATCCTTCAAACGGAAATGCATGGAGAACAATGTAGAATTTCGAACGGAAAGGGCATTTGTATGCAAACTTGGCCGTTTATTCGAGGAGAATTGATTAGGAAAAGTGATTATGTGCGAGCCTCTGAACTCAAGGACACTCAGTTGTGTTATAAAGTGCGAGCCTTTGAACTCCAGGACACTCAGAATTTGTTAATATGTGCGAGCCTCTGAACTCAAGGATACTCAGTTGTGTTATAAAGTGCGAGCCTCTGAACTCAAGGACACTCAAGTTGTGTTACTCCAGTCAACTCAGAATTTGTTAATATGTGCGAGCCTCTGAACTCAAGGACACTCAGTGGTAACTGCGCCATCGTCGGGTCCCAAGTCCCGAGTGTGAAAACAGGAGGGCCACTGTAATTTTTTAGGATTACTTCTGAGACCTCTTTTTCAGAATTTATATAAGGTGCCAGGTTCGAGCCTCAATTTTGGACGGAGTCGCCGACGGATAAGGACCGGGTTTGCTCCAGTCCTCGGTGGCAAGGCCCAAACTACATTTTGATAGTTATTTGAGGTTCATATCTCTATCCAAACTATTTCTAGACTATGTTGAAGTTAACAAAATTCGCTAGTAAAAAAGCCGTAAAAACACCAAAATTTAGTGGTCTACAGTACTTGTACTCTATCTAGAGCACGTACGGACAGATGGATTTTGTTCGGAATTCTTCTATTCGATATAGGGAATGTATAGCTACGTGTGCACAATTTTTCAGCTCTTAGTTGATATATTTTGTGCCCAAAAACATATGAAAACGGGTTTGAGCTAAGAAGACGGTAACCCTCGGTAACCCACTACGGTAACACAATTTGGTAACCCACTTCATGATCGAGGTAAAAAAACGGTAACCCTCGGTAACCCACTTTGATAACCTTTACCCCAAAACGATTACACACCACAACCCCCTTTTATGGTAACCCAATTCGGTAACTCACTTCTTGTTTGAGCTAAAAAGACGGTAAACCTCGGTAACCCACTTTGATAACCTTTACCCCAAATCGATTACACACCATAACCCACTTTTATGGTAACCCACTTCGGTAACCCACTTCTTGTTTGAGATAAAAAGACGGTACCCTTCGGTAACCCACTTTGATAAATTTTACCCCAAATCGATTACACACCATAACCCCCTTTTATGGTAACCCACTTCGGTAACTCACTTCTTGTTTGAGCTAAAAAAACGTTAACCCTCGGTAACCCACTTTGATAACCTTTACCCCAAATCGATTACACACCATAACCCCATTCTGGTAATGCACTTATGTTACCCACTTCTTGTTTGAGCTAAAAGACGGTAACCCTCGGTAACCACTTTTATAACCTTTACCCCAAATGGATTACACACCATAACCCCCTTTTAAGGTAACCCACTTCGGTAACTCACTTGTTGTTTGAGCTAAAAAGACGGTAACCCTCGGTAAAAAACTTTGATAACCTTTACCCCAAATCGATTACACACCATAACCCCCTTTTATGGTAACCCACTTCGGTAACTCATTTCTTGTTTGAGCTAAAAAAACGTTAACCCTCGGTAACCCACTTTGATAACCTTTACCCCAAATCGATTACACACCATAACCCCATTTTGGTAACCACTTATGTTACTCACTTCTTGTTTCAGCTAAAAGACTGTAACCCTCGGTAACCCACTTTGATAACCTTTACCCCAAATCGATTACACACCATAACCCACTTTTATGGCAACCCACTTCGGTAACCCACTTCTTGTTTGAGCTAAAAAGACGGTACCCTTCGGTAACCCACTTCGATAAATTTTACCCCAAATCGATTACACACCATAACCCCCTTTTATGGTAACCCACTTCGGTAACTCACTTCTTGTTTCAGCTAAAAAAACGTTAACCCTCGGTAACCCACTTTGATAACCTTTACCCCAAATCGATTACACACCATAACCCCATTCTGGTAATGCACTTATGTTACCCACTTCTTCTTTGAGATAAAAGACGGTAACCCTCGGTAACCACTTTGATAACCTTTACCCCAAAGGGATTACACACCATAACCCCCTTTTAAGGTAACCCACTTCGGTAACTCACTTGTTGTTTGAGCTAAAAAGACGGTAACCCTCGGTAAAAAACTTTGATAACCTTTACCCCAAATCGATTACACACCATAACCCCCTTTTATGGTAACCCACTTCGGTAACTCATTTCTTGTTTGAGCTAAAAAAACGTTAACCCTCGGTAACCCACTTTGATAACCTTTACCCCAAATCGATTACACACCATAACCCCATTTTGGTAACCCACTTATGTAACCCACTTCTTGTTTCAGCTAAAAGACTGTAACCCTCGGTAACCCACTTTGATAACCTTTACCCCAAATCGATTACACACCATAACCCCCTTTTATGGTAACCCACTTGATGATCGAGCTAACAAAACGGTAACCCTTGGTAACCCACTTTGATAACCTTTACCCCAAATCGATTACACACCATAACCCCCTTTTATGGTAACCCACTTCGGTAACTCACTTCTTGTTCGAGCTAAAAAAACGTTAACCCTCGGTAACCCACTTTGATAACCTTTACCCCAAATCGATTACACACCATAACCCCATTTTGGTAACCCACTTATGATACCCACTTCTTGTTTGCGCTAAAAGACGGTAACCCTCGGTAACCCACTTTGATAACCTTTACCCCAAATCGATTACACACCATAACCCCCTTTTATGGTAACCCACTTGGGTAACTCACTTTGTGTTTGAGCTAAAAAGACGTTAACCCTCGTTAACCCACTTTGATAACGTTTACCCCAAATCGATTACACACCATAACCCCCTTTTATGGTAACCCAGTTGATGATCGAGCTAAAAAAACGGTAACCCTCGGTAACACACTTTGATAACCTTTACCCCAAATCGATTACACACCATAACCCCCTTTTATGGTAACCTACTTCGGTAACTCACTTCTTGTTCGAGCTAAAAAAACGTTAACCCTCGGTAACCCACTTTGATAACCTTTACCCCAAATCGATTACACACCATAACCCCATTTTGGTAACCCACTTATGTTACCCACTTCTTGTTTGAGCTAAAAGACGGTTACCCTCGGTAAACACTTTGATAACCTTTACCCCAAATCGATTACACACCATAACCCCCTTTTAAGGTAACCCACTTCGGTAACTCACTTGTTGTTTGAGCTAAAAAGACGGTAACCCCCGGTAACCCACTTTGATAACCTTAACCCCAAATCGATTACACACCATAACCCCCTTTTATGGTAACCCACTTCGGTAACTCATTTCTTGTTTCAGCTAAAAAAAACGTTAACCCTCGGTAACCCACTTTGATAACCTTTACCCCAAATCGATTACACACCATAACCCCATTTTGGTAACCCACTTATGTTACCCACTTCTTGTTTCAGCTAAAAGACTGTAACCCTCGGTAACCCACTTTGATAACCTTTACCCCAAATCGATTACACACCATAACCCCCTTTTATGGTAACCCACTTGATGATCGAGCTAAAAAAACGGTAACCCTCGGTAACCCACTTTGATAACCTTTACCCCAAATCGATTACACACCATAACCCCCTTTTTTGGTAACCCACTTCGGTAACTCATTTCTTGTTTGAGCTGAAAAAACGTTAACCCTCGGTAACCCACTTTGATAACCTTTACCCCAAATCGATTACACACCATAACCCCCTTTTATGGTAAACCACTTCGGTAACTCACTTCTTGTTCGAGCTAAAAAACGTTAACCCCCGGTAACCCACTTTGATAACCTTTACCCCAAATCGATTACACACCATAACCCCATTTTGGTAACCCACTTATGTTACCCACTTCTTGTTTGAGCTAAAAGACGGTAACCCTCGGTAACCCACTTTGATAACCTTTACCCCAAATCGATTACACACCATAACCCCCTTTTATGGTAACCCACTTCGGTAACTCACTTCTTGTTTGAGCTAAAAAAAAACGGTAACCCTCGGTAAACCGCTTTGATAACCTTTACCCCAAATCGATTACACACCATAACCCCATTTTGGTAACCCACTTATGTTACCCACTTGTTGTTTGAGCTAAAAGACGGTAACCCTCATTAACCCACTTTGATAACCTTTCCCCCAAATCGATTACACACCATAACCCCCTTTTATGGTAACCCACTTGATGATCGAGCTAAAAAAACGGTAACCCTCGGTAACCCACTTTGATAACCTTTACCCCTAATCGATTACACACCATAACCCCCTTTTATGGTAACCCACTTCGGTAACCCACTTCTTGTTTGAGCTAAAAAGACGGTAACCTTCGGTAACCCATTTTGATAACCTTTACCCCAAATCGATTACACACCATAACCCCCTTTTATGGTAACCCACTTCGGTAACTCACTTCTTGTTTGAGCTAAAAAAACGTTAACCCTCGGTAACACACTTTGATAACCTTTAGCCCAAATCGATTACACACCATAACCCCATTTTGGTAACCCACTTATGTTACCCACTTCTTGTTTGAGCTAAAAGACGGTAACCCTCGGTAACCCACTTTGATAACCTTTACCCCAAATCGATTACACACCATAACCCCCTTTTATGGTAACCCACTTGATGATCGAGCTAATAAAACGGTAACCCTCGGTAACCCACTTTAATAACCTTTACCCCAAATCGATTACACACTATAACCCCCTTTTATGGTAACCCACTTCGGTAACCCACTTCTTGTTTGAGCTAAAAAGACGGTAACCTTCGGTAACCCACTTTGATAACCTTTACCCAAAACCATTACACACAATGACAACTTTTCTATGTTATTTCACTTTGGTAACCCACTTCATGGTTAGTGTAGGAGCCAAATTGCGAAATTTGGTCCAATTTGGTACGTGACGAATTTCATTGGTCGTCATTATCACGTGATCATGATGATGCGTGCGCAACCTACGGTTATTTGAAATTCACTTGAGGGAGTTGATGCCATGTAGTCAATACATGGGTATGTATGTGTCCATCCTTTGGAATATGTGTTTTTATTTTATGAAAAAAGGATTAGATTATTGATGTTTTGTGGTAAGATTTTTATTAATTTTCATCATGAATGTTTTTTATGCTCCCCGAATGGACAGCATATAGTCGCCGCCTTGTACGTCCGTCCGTCTGTCCGTCCGTCACGGGGGCTTTTCCGGAGCATAACTAGAAAACTGTTACAGATAATTTGTTTAAACTTCAAACTGTGGTAGAAGACATTGAGGGGGAGTGCAGTGCGCAAGAACTATAACTCTACCTTGTCCCGTTTTTGAATTAACTCCCTTTATTGAAATTTCTTGTCCGGAGCATAACTCAAATCGTTATTGCGGGAATTTGTTTAAACTTCACACAGTGATAGAGGACGTTGAGGGGGAGTGCAGTGCTCAGGGCCATGACTCTACCTTGCCCTGTTTTTGAATTATCTCCCTTTGTTGAAATTTCTTGTCCGGAGCATAACTACAAAACTGTAACAGATAATTTGTTTAAACTTCACACAGTGGTAGAGGACATTGAGGGGGAGTGCAGTGCGCAAGAACTATAGCTCTACCTTGTCCCGTTTTGGAATTATCTCCCTTTATTGAGATATGTTAAAGTATATGGATAACCCTTAACCTGAATCCTTTACAGGTCAACATGTCATCGCCAAATGAAATGCTCGTTCGATCTGTGTTGGATGAATGGATTGAAGTGGCTTTGGATGAGGCTGAGATGGATTATATTTTCAAGAAAGGCCACTTATCACCAGTGAAGGATGCAGTACCTAAAACACCTGTCCGCCTAACATGTGAAGAGGCTTGCGGTGGTACCGGTATGTGCGGAGTATGTCAATTACCAACGGCGGTCGAAACTATGGACTTCCCATTACATGAAATAGATATTAATTCATCCAGAAGATGCAAAAGTTGTGACTGCTGCAAACGATCATGTGCTTTCAAACAACTATTATTCGACGTAATAGGACAAGCATTATCCTATAAGGACGAAGACGTACGTAAAGCAGCAAGAGAGCTACAACACGTGAGGGGTGATCTGGTATTGGCACTGATAGAGGTCAGCAGCCGTCTATCGCATTTACTCCCAGAATGACACTGTATATTGAAATTTATTTGGAAACGTCATCATGTGCCTCCGATCACAAAAACACTCGTAATGTACGTAACAGAAGTTGTGGTAACTGGAATACTTTACTGACCAAAGTGGAAGTAGTTATGTGGAAGTGAATATCTGTTAAAATGTGCCTAAATTCACCAGTACTGGTAATGGAAATGCGAACAGTGTGATAGCACGAGCCTCTGAACTCAAGGACACTCGGTTGTGCTATAAAGTGCGAGCCTTTGAACTCCAGGACACTCAGTTGTGTTATAAAGTGCGAGCCTCTGAACTCAAGGACACTCAGACTTTGTTAATATGTGCGAGCCTCTGAACTCAAGGACACTCAGTGGTAACTGCGCCATCGTCGGGTCCCAAGTCCCGAGTGTGAGAGCAGGAGGGCCACTGTAATTTATTTGGATTACTTCTGAGCTCTCTTTTTCAGAATTTATATACATGATATACTTTAGCTCTGAGCCATATGTTTTCCTTAAGCCTTACCCTTAAGGTTAACATTACACTCACTTTTTCTATAAACAGTGAAAATCAACGTATTTTCAATATTCAATGTATTTTGACCTTGTAAGGGCGATAACTTTGCCGTCGGGCAGGCCTGGGGTTCGAACCTTCCGTATGTTGTAGGCCTGGGTCCCCCTGCAGGTACGTGTATAATACAGCATCCCAGGGGTAGCATCCAAGTCAAATAAGAAAAAGTCAAATAAGAAAAAAGCATCTTTATTTTAAAGGTTACTCTCATTACAACCTTCAGACTACATGCATATTTTGTCATAGCTTATTCATTTGATGTTTTCTAAGCATTCATCAAGTGTTGAACACTTTCCTTGACTTAAGTGCATTAAAGCTGTACAGTCCCTATTTTAACTGGTAATAACTCATGAATATGAATGAGTCACGTGTGAAGTAGTTTCAAATCGACGAACACCCCAAAAATCGGTATATAAGGAGAAATCGATACGTAAAATTTCACATTTTTATTTAGCCTCCGTACAGGTAACATCGATAAATATACGGCTCCAGAATATATGTGATAAAAAAATAGTTGCGCGGAACGGGATTTGAACCACAGCCTTGCACGTGTAAGATTTGAAAGATGTACGCTGAACCTCTAGACCACTGCTATTTATTGGTATTTTGTAGCATTTTTAACACTAAATAGGCATAACGTAATAACAAGAGCGCGCACACAAACTCATAAAGCGATAAATAACAAGTCGAGATATGGTTGATTTGAGGCGAAGTATTAGTTTCATATTGATAAGATACAGTATTACACCAGGCAATGTTAATTTACACGTGCGACAATATGGACTGCATATTTATTGATCGTTCATTAATTGCGTTCAAATATGTTAAGTTATTTTGCCTCATAATATATGGTAGTTAGTATACTATTTTCTCAAGTAGCGTCGTAGTTCAGTGGATAGAGCAGAGGACTTGAAGTCAGAAGGTCGTGTGTTCGAGCCCCGAAAGAAGCTAACTTTTTTTTTGTAAAAATTACTGTTACCTGTGTATTGGTACGATGTGCACTGGTCGATGTATATACAGTAAATGATTTCCTTCGCTATATTTGCTCGCTTAAATACCCGATTTCGACATGAGCTGGTGAACATGAAGTTACAAATAAAGACACGCCTACAAAGAAGAAATCGATTGATATAGGGACTCTGTAGCTTTAAGATAATTTGAACAGTAATATAACTTTAAATGTCTGACTGTTGGCCATTAATAGCAGCAAAATGGTGCATAGCAGCCAAATGCTGCTATTAATGTTCACCTCCGCGGGACGATGACCCCGTCAGACAGGCGAAGGAAAAAGATTGGAAATTATTTTCAGAAGCCATTATTGTTAAAACTTAATCACAAATAATCACAAGTGAATTATGTATTTACAAAGGCTGAGAGTCCTGTCTCCCCTAAGTAGCCTCTTATTGCACATTTCCCGAACTATATACAAAGGCCGAGAGTCCTGTCTCCCCTAAGTAGCCTGTTATTGCACATTTCACGAACTATATACAAAGGGCGAGAGTCCTGTCTCCCCAAAGAAGCCTGTTAATGGAAATTATTGTCACAAGCCATTATTGTTAGAACTTAATCACAAATAATCACAAATGAATTATGTATTTACAAAGGCTGAGAGTCCTATCTCCCCTAAGTAGCCTGTTATTGCACATTTCCCGAACTATATACTATTGTCTGAAAAAATCACATGTAATCACAAAAATAAATCATTCAGTTCTCGCCTTCGCCCGCATCATTCAGTTCTAGCAGTCGCCTGCTATGCTGAGCTCATCTTCCGTGAGGCTAGCCTCACACAGAAGGTTGGCCACTCGCTGGTTCGTTGATGCAAGGAGTTTTTCTTTGTTGACGGCTTTCAGCTCGTTCTTTAATCTTGTTTTGATATATTTCTCAAGAGTACAATCCTTTGAAGGTCTAAAGTCTTCTATCCAAATTCTTTCGGTCACACCCTCGTGAATCATACCATTCACGAATGCTTCACTAACTTTCTGATTTGTCGTCATCATTTCGTTCACCTTATACTTGATGAAAGCACGTTGGACAAGTGTTAGCATGTCCCTAGTCGCGCACTTATTTTCTTTCAAATATGGTCCCAGTTTGGCCAATAGCTCGGGTGGCAATGAAACTACATCAGTGTAAATCCTGAAAAAAGAGAAAAGAATATTAAGGTGACTATGATAACATAGATCTATAATATAGCAACTTTTGACATGCCATAGGTGACAAAATTGTTGGTAACTGAAGCATATTCATAGCACTTAATACATAGACACCTAACTTAGTGGTTTTGAGTCTCTGGGAATGAGTATGGGCATTTCTGTATGATGGGTGTCTGTCAAAATCAATGCTTTTCAATTTGTCAGCTTGTTTCGACCGTCATGTTCACCCATAAAACCATTATTTATTGTCCTATCTTGGTCAAAGTAGCATATAACTGAAGGATATTCATAGCACAAGAAACATAGATACCTAACATAGTGGTTCTGAGTCTCTGGGAATGAGTATGGGCATTTCTGTATGATGGGTGTCTGTCAAAATCAATAATTTTCAATTTGTCGGCTTGTTCTGAAAGACATAATCACCCCTAAAATCATTATTTATTGTCCTATCTTGGTCAAAGTAGCATATAATTGAAGGATATTCATAGCACTTAATACATAGACACCTAACTTAGTGGTTTTGAGTCTCTGGGAATGAGTATGGGCATTTCTGTATGATGGGTGTCTGTCATAATCAATAATTTTCAATTTGTCGGCTTGTTCTGAAAGACATGTTCAGTCATAAAATCATTATTTATTGTCCTAAAATTATAAAAGTAGCATATAACCAAAGGATATTCATAGCACTTAATACATAGACACCTAACTCAGTGGTTCTGAGTCTCTGGTAATGAGTATGGGCATTTCTGTATGATGGGTGTCTGTCAAAATCAATAATTTTCAATTTGTCGGCTTGTTTCAACTGTCATGTTCACCCATAAAACCATTATTTATTGTCCTATCTTGGTCAAAGTAGCATATAATTGAAGGATATTCATAGCACTTAATACATAGACACCTAACTTAGTGGTTTTGAGTCTCTGGGAATGAGTATTGGCATTTCCGTATGATTGGTGTCCGTCAAAATCAATAATTTTCAATTTGTCGGCTTGTTCTGAAAGACATAATCACCCCTAAAATCATTATTTATTGTCCAAAAATTATAAAAGTAGCATATAACTGAAGGATATTCATAGCACTTAATACATAGACACCTAACTTAGTGGTTCTGAGTCTCTGGGAATGAGTATGGGCATTTCTGTATGATGGGTGTCTGTCAAAATCAATAATTTTCAATTTGTCGGCTTGTTCTGAAAGACATGTTCAGTCATAAAATCATTATATATTGTCCTAAAATTATAAAAGTAGCATATAACTGAAGGATATTCATAGCACTTAATACATAGACACCTAACTTAGTGGTTCTGAGTCTCTGGGAATGAGTATGGGCATTTCTGTATGATGGGTGTCTGTCAAAATCAATAATTATCAATTTGGCGGCTTGTTTCAACCGTCATGTTCACCCCTAAAACCATTTTTTATTGTCCTATCTTGGTCAAAGTAGCATATAATTGAAGGATATTCATAGCACTTAATACATAGACACCTATCTTAGTGGTTCTGAGTCTCTGGGAATGAGTATGGGCATTTCTGTATGATGGGTGTCTGTCAAAATCAATAATTTTCAATTTGTCGGCTTGTTCTGAAAGACATGTTCAGTCATAAAATCATTATTTATTGTCCTAAAATTATGAAAGTAGCATATAACTGAAGGATATTCATAGCACATGAAACATAGACACCTAACCTAGTGGTTCTGAGTCTCTGGGAATGAGTATGGGCATTTCTGTATGATGGGTATCTGTCAAAATCCATAATTTTCAATTTGTCGGCTTGTTCTGAAAGACAGGTTCAGTCATAAAATCATTATTTATTGTCCTAAAATTATAAAAGTAGCATATAACTGAAGGATATTCATAGCACTTAATACATAGACACCTAACTTAGTGGTTCTGAGTCTCTGGGAATGAGTATGGGCATTTCTGTATGATGGGTGTCTGTCAAAATCAATAATTTTCAATTTGTCGGCTTGTTTTGAAAGACATGTTCAGTCATAAAATCATTATATATTGTCCTAAAATTATAAAAGTAGCATATAACTGAAGGATATTCATAGCACTTAATACATAGACACCTAACTTAGTGGTTCTGAGTCTCTTGGAATGAGTATGGGCATTTCTGTATGATGGGTGTCTGTCAAAATCAATAAATTTCAATTTGGCGGCTTGTTTCAACAGTCATGTTCACCCCTAAAACCATTATTTATTGTATCCCCACTTTTTCTTTGAAAAGGTTAGGATGAGGTAAACATTCGGACTATTCTATGGGCAAATTTATACTTACTGGCTGGTGGAACTCTGCTGCTCTGTACCTTCTTTCGTCTGTAGCCTTAGCTTCTTCGCAGTGAGCTCTTCATTGTCTGGGTCAGGCAGCTTGTTCTTGGGTGTACTTGTTGGCGGTACTCCAAATGTCATGTACTCTGCCGGTACTCCTGACCCTGGCGATGGATCCAAGCCACTTACGAATAAATTAGCACCCGGCAAAACAGTATTGAACGCCGCCGCGAAAGCGTTCCCCATTGCATTTAAACACTTCTGGATTCCCGGAGTCCATTAAGCTGCTTCTGGAGTTTGGCGATCTGTCCACACACGAATTTCTCCGACGTCTGCACCACTTTTTCGATAAAATCAAAATCGTCGACCTCACTCATGATTGTCTGTAATGGAAAATGTAACAACATAAAGTTTTGAGCCATACAGTTATATATTTCATTATTATTTTTATAAACTTTGACCCTGTGGTATGCACGGCTGTTAAAAACATTGAATGATAGCTTGACATTTAAAAAAATACAGTATACTCGTATACAAAATAAATATATCTTACATCGAAATACTGTAATTCGATGTGATCACTTCACCTGCTTCTACTACAATGACCTGTCTTGTGTGCGTATAAGCGTTTATTTATCCTCGCTGTATTGCACTAAGCATTTTAGCGAGCAGACCTAGGTTTTAAGTCTCATCCGAAGGACTGGTAAGGTAGGAAATACTTTTGAAATATTTCGATAATTAACCCAAATTCGGTCCTGGCTGGGATTGAACGCGCGATCCCTGGGTTACTAAGCCGCAATGCTAACCATTACACCACGGCGCTACCTCTGTCTGGCGGGGATCGTCCCTTTATACCATGCAGCCGCGTGAAAATCATTGATGACATGGTCATTTGGAAGGTTACATTTTGTACTTTTGATGGGTATGTAGGGGTATCACCCTGTAAGGGACCAGAAATTGAGTAACCAGTGTCCTTGAAAATTGCGTATTCTGCGTCTAAAATACTAATAAGATATATAAGATATAATTTCAAAGTATATACCATAGGATAGAGAAGACCCTTAACTACCTACACATATAATGCAATATTTTTTAACTCTACCCGTATTCCATACGGTACTCGGCCAAAGTTATGCTATTTTTGCCCCCCCCCCCCTCAACCCCCTCCCCCCCTCCCCCCTTCCCTTCGGAGAGCATAAAATATTGACTTACCTTTCAATACTATAACTATCAAAATATCAAAAAAAACGAATAGACTGAACGTCAGTTGCTATAAGTTCACGCTATATTGCATTGCATCTGAGTGAGTAAAGGTGAGTAAACGATGTTACTAGAAATAGATTGCTTTGTTTAAAATTGGCGCGAATTTGGAAACGCTAAGTAACACACTTTGATAACGTTTACCCCAAAACGATTACACACCATAACCCCCTTTTATGGTAACCCACTTCGGTAACCAACTTCGTGTTTGAGCTAAAAAGACGGTAACCCTCGGTAACCTACTTTGATAACCTTTACCCCAAATCGATTACACACCATAACCCGCTTTTATGGTAACCCACTTCGGTAACTCATTTCTTGTTTGAGTTAAAAAAACGTTAACCCTCGGTAACCCACTTTGATAACCTTTACCCCAAATCGATTACACACCATAACCCCATTTTGGAAACCCATTTATGTTACCCACTTCTTGTTTGAGCTAAAAGACTGTAACCCTCGGTAACCCACTTTGATAACCTTTACCCCAAATCGATTACACACCATAGCCCCCTTTTATGGTAACCCACTGGATGATCGAGCTAAAAAAACGGTAACCGTCGGTAACCCACTTTGATAATATTTACCCCAAATCGATTACACACCATAACCCCCTTTTATGGTAACCCACTTGGGTAACTCACTTCGTGTTTGAGCTAAAAAGACGGTAACCCTCGTTAACCCACTTTGATAACCTTTACCCCAAATCGATTACACACCATAACCCCATTTTATGGTAACCCACTTCGGTAACTCACTTCGTGTTTGAGCTAAAAAGACGGTAAACCTCGTTAACCCACTTTAACCCCCTTTTATGGTAACCCACTAATGTTACTCACTCCTTGTTTGAGCTAAAAAGACGGTAACCCTCGTTAACCCACTTTGATAACCTTTACCCCAAATCGATTACACACCATAACCCCCTTTTATGGTAACCCACTTCGGTAACTCATTTCTTGTTTGAGCTAAAAAAAACATTAACCCTCGGTAACCCACTTTGATAACCTTTACCCCAAATCGATTACACACCATAACCCCATTTTGGTAACCCACTTATGTTACCCACTTCATGTTTGAGCTAAAAGACTGTAGCCATCGGTAACCCACTTTGATAACCTTTACCCCAAATCGATTACACACCATAACCCCCTTTTATGGTAACCCACTTGATGATCGAGCTAAAAAAATGGTAACCCTCGGTAACCCACTGTGATAACCTTTAACCCAAACCGATTACACACCATAACCCCCCTTAATGGTAACCCACTTGGGTAACTCACTTCGTGTTTGAGCTAAAAAGACGGTAACCCTCGTTAACCCACTTTGATAACCTTTACCCCAAATCGATTACACACCATAACCATCTTTTATGGTAACCCACTTCGGTAACTTACTTCTTGTTTGAGCTAAAAAGACGGTAAACCTCGGTTACCCACTTTGATAACCTTTACCCCAAAATGATTACACACCATAACCCCCTTTTATGGTAACCCACTTCGGTAACTCAATTCTTGTTTGAGCTAAAAAAAAACGTTAACCCTCGGTAACCCACTTTGATAACCTTTACCCCAAATCGATTACACACCATAACCCCCTTTTATGGTAACCCACTTGATGATCGAGCTAAAAAAACGGTAACCCTTGGTAACCCACTTTGATATCCTTTACCCAAAATCGATTACACACCAAAACCCCCTTTTATGGTAACCCACTTCGGTAACTCACTTCTAGTTTGAGCTAAAAAAAACGGTAACCCTCGGTAACCCACTTATGTTACCCACTTTTTGTTTGAGCTAAAAGACGGTAACCCTCGGTAACCCACTTTGATAACCTTTACCCCAAATCGATTACACACCATAACCCCCTTTTATGGT
The DNA here is from genome assembly GCA_037043455.1 of Cyrtodaria siliqua. Lineage (NCBI taxonomy): Eukaryota > Metazoa > Mollusca > Bivalvia > Adapedonta > Hiatellidae > Cyrtodaria > Cyrtodaria siliqua. Next base: position 61,376 of record JAWPHD010013362.1, read on the forward strand.
AACCCACTTCGGTAACTCACTTCTTGTTTGAGCTAAAAAAACGGTAACCCTCGGTAACCCACTTATGTTACCCACTTCTTGTTTTAGCTAAAAGACTGTAACCCTCGGTAACCCACTTTGATAACCTTTACCCCAAATCGATTACACACCATAACCCCCTTTTATGGAAACCCACTTGATGATCGAGCTAAAAAAAACGGTAACCCTCGGTAACCCACTTTGATAACCTTTACCCCAAATCGATTACACACCATAACCCCATTTTATGGTAACCCACTTCGGTAACTCACTTCATGTTTGAGCTAAAAAAAACGTTAACCCTCGGTAACCCACTTTAACCCCCTTTTATGGTAACCCACTTATGTTACCCACTTCTTGTTTGAGCTAAAAAGACGGTAACCCTTGTTAACCCACTTTGATAACCTTTACCACAAATCGATTACACACCATAACCCCCTTTTATGATAACCCACTTCGGTAACTCATTTCTTGTTTGAGCTAAAAAAACGTTAACCCTCGGTAACCCACTTTGATAACCTTTACCCCAAATCGATTACACACCATAACCCCATTTTGGTAACCCACCTATGTTACCCACTTCTTGTTTGAGCTAAAAGACTGTAACCCTCGGTAACCCACTTTGATAACCTTTACTCCAAATCGATTACACACCATAACCCTCTTTTATGGTAACCCACTTGATGATCGAGCTAAAAAAACGGTAACCCTCGGTAACCCACTTTGATAACCTTTACCCCAAATCGATTACACACCATAACCCCCCTTAATGGTAACCCACTTGGGTAACTCACTTCGTGTTTGAGCTAAAAAGACGGTAACCCTCGTTAACCCACTTTGATAACCTTTACCCCAAATCGATTACACACCATAACCCCATTTTGGTAACCCACTTATGTTACCCACTTCATGTTTGAGCTAAAAGACTGTAACCCTCGGTAACCCACTTTGATAACCTTTACCCCAAATCGATTACACACCATAACCCCCTTTTATGGTAACCCACTTGATGATCGAGCTAAAAAAACGGTAACCCTCGGTAACCCACTTTGATAACCTTTACCCCAAATCGATTACACACCATAACCCCCCTTAATGGTAACCCACTTCGGTAACTCATTTCTTGTTTGAGCTAAAAAAAACATTAACCCTCGGTAACCCACTTTGATAACCTTTACCCCAAATCGATTACACACCATAACCCCATTTTGGTAACCCACTTATGTTACCCACTTCATGTTTGAGCTAAAAGACTGTAGCCATCGGTAACCCACTTTGATAACCTTTACCCCAAATCGATTACACACCATAACCCTCTTTTATGGTAACCCACTTGATGATCGAGCTAAAAAAACGGTAACCCTCGGTAACCCACTTTGATAACCTTTACCCCAAATCGATTACACACCATAACCCCCCTTAATGGTAACCCACTTGGGTAACTCACTTCGTGTTTGAGCTAAAAAGACGGTAACCCTCGTTAACCCACTTTGATAACCTTTACCCCAAATCGATTACACACCATAACCCCATTTTGGTAACCCACTTATGTTACCCACTTCATGTTTGAGCTAAAAGACTGTAACCCTCGGTAACCCACTTTGATAACCTTTACCCCAAATCGATTACACACCATAACCCCCTTTTATGGTAACCCACTTGATGATCGAGCTAAAAAAACGGTAACCCTCGGTAACCCACTTTGATAACCTTTACCCCAAATCGATTACACACCATAACCCCCTTTTATGGTAACCCACTTCGGTAACTCATTTCTTGTTTGAGCTAAAAAAAACATTAACCCTCGGTAACCCACTTTGATAACCTTTACCCCAAATCGATTACACACCATAACCCCATTTTGGTAACCCACTTATGTTACCCACTTCATGTTTGAGCTAAAAGACTGTAGCCATCGGTAACCCACTTTGATAACCTTTACCCCAAATCGATTACACACCATAACCCCCTTTTATGGTAACCCACTTGATGATCGAGCTAAAAAAATGGTAACCCTCGGTAACCCACTGTGATAACCTTTAACCCAAACCGATTACACACCATAACCCCCCTTAATGGTAACCCACTTGGGTAACTCACTTCGTGTTTGAGCTAAAAAGACGGTAACCCTCGTTAACCCACTTTGATAACCTTTACCCCAAATCGATTACACACCATAACCATCTTTTATGGTAACCCACTTCGGTAACTTACTTCTTGTTTGAGCTAAAAAGACGGTAAACCTCGGTTACCCACTTTGATAACCTTTACCCCAAATCGATTACACACCATAACCCCCTTTTATGGTAACCCACTTCGGTAACTCAATTCTTGTTTGAGCTAAAAAAAAACGTTAACCCTCGGTAACCCACTTTGATAACCTTTACCCCAAATCGATTACACACCATAACCCCCTTTTATGGTAACCCACTTGATGATCGAGCTAAAAAAACGGTAACCCTTGGTAACCCACTTTGATATCCTTTACCCAAAATCGATTACACACCAAAACCCCCTTTTATGGTAACCCACTTCGGTAACTCACTTCTAGTTTGAGCTAAAAAAAACGGTAACCCTCGGTAACCCACTTATGTTACCCACTTTTTGTTTGAGCTAAAAGACGGTAACCCTCGGTAACCCACTTTGATAACCTTTACCCCAAATCGATTACACACCATAACCCCCTTTTATGGTAACCCACTTCGGTAACTCACTTCTTGTTTGAGCTAAAAAAACGGTAACCCTCGGTAACCCACTTATGTTACCCACTTCTTGTTTTAGCTAAAAGACTGTAACCCTCGGTAACCCACTTTGATAACCTTTACCCCAAATCGATTACACACCATAACCCCCTTTTATGGAAACCCACTTGATGATCGAGCTAAAAAAAACGGTAACCCTCGGTAACCCACTTTGATAACCTTTACCCCAAATCGATTACACACCATAACCCCATTTTATGGTAACCCACTTCGGTAACTCACTTCATGTTTGAGCTAAAAAAACGTTAACCCTCGGTAACCCACTTTAACCCCCTTTTATGGTAACCCACTTATGTTACCCACTTCTTGTTTGAGCTAAAAAGAGGGTAACCCTTGTTAACCCACTTTGATAACCTTTACCACAAATCGATTACACACCATAACCCCCTTTTATGATAACCCACTTCGGTAACTCATTTCTTGTTTGAGCTAAAAAAACGTTAACCCTCGGTAACCCACTTTGATAACCTTTACCCCAAATCGATTACACACCATAACCCCATTTTGGTAACCCACCTATGTTACCCACTTCTTGTTTGAGCTAAAAGACTGTAACCCTCGGTAACCCACTTTGATAACCTTTACCCCAAATCGATTACACACCATAACCCTCTTTTATGGTAACCCACTTGATGATCGAGCTAAAAAAACGGTAACCCTCGGTAACCCACTTTGATAACCTTTACCCCAAATCGATTACACACCATAACCCCCCTTAATGGTAACCCACTTGGGTAACTCACTTCGTGTTTGAGCTAAAAAGACGGTAACCCTCGTTAACCCACTTTGATAACCTTTACCCCAAATCGATTACACACCATAACCCCATTTTGGTAACCCACATATGTTACCCACTTCATGTTTGAGCTAAAAGACTGTAACCCTCGGTAACCCACTTTGATAACCTTTACCACAAATCGATTACACACCATAACCCCCTTTTATGGTAACCCACTTGATGATCGAGCTAAAAAAACGGTAACCCTCGGTAACCCACTTTGATAACCTTTACCCCAAATCGATTACACACCATAACCCCCCTTAATGGTAACCCACTTGGGTAACTCACTTCGTGTTTGAGCTAAAAAGACGGTAACCCTCGTTAACCCACTTTGATAACCTTTACCCCAAATCGATTACACACCATAACCCTCTTTTATGGTAACCCACTTCGGTAACTTACTTCTTGTTTGAGCTAAAAAGACGGTAAACCTCTGTAACCCACTTTGATAACCTTTACCCCAAATCGATTACACACCATAACCCCCTTTTATGGTAACCCACTTCGGTAACTCACTTCCATAACCCCATTTTATGGTAACCCACTTCGGTAACTCACTTCATGTTTGAGCTAAAAAAAAACGTTAACCCTCGGTAACCCACTTTAACCCCCTTTTATGGTAACCCACTTATGTTACCCACTTCTTGTTTGAGCTAAAAAGACGGTAACCCTTGTTAACCCACTTTGATAACCTTTACCACAAATCGATTACACACCATAACCCCCTTTTATGATAACCCACTTCGGTAACTCATTTCTTGTTTGAGCTAAAAAAACGTTAACCCTCGGTAACCCACTTTGATAACCTTTACCCCAAATCGATTACACACCATAACCCCATTTTGGTAACCCACCTATGTTACCCACTTCTTGTTTGAGCTAAAAGACTGTAACCCTCGGTAACCCACTTTGATAACCTTTACCCCAAATCGATTACACACCATAACCCTCTTTTATGGTAACCCACTTGATGATCGAGCTAAAAGACTGTAACCCTCGGTAACCCACTTTGATAACCTTTACCCCAAATCGATTACACACCATAACCCTCTTTTATGGTAACCCACTTGATGATCGAGCTAAAAAAACGGTAACCCTCGGTAACCCACTTTGATAACCTTTACCCCAAATCGATTACACACCATAACCCCCCTTAATGGTAACCCACTTGGGTAACTCACTTCGTGTTTGAGCTAAAAAGACGGTAACCCTCGTTAACCCACTTTGATAACCTTTACCCCAAATCGATTACACACCATAACCCCATTTCGGTAACCCACTTATGTTACCCACTTCATGTTTGAGCTAAAAGACTGTAACCCTCGGTAACCCACTTTGATAACCTTTACCCCAAATCGATTACACACCATAACCCCCTTTTATGGTAACCCACTTGATGATCGAGCTAAAAAAACGGTAACCCTCGGTAACCCACTTTGATAACCTTTACCCCAAATCGATTACACACCATAACCCCCCTTAATGGTAACCCACTTGGGTTAGGGTTAGGGTTAGGGTTAGGGTTAGGGTTAGGGTATAGGCAGTTTGACGAAATGATACTTGGTATTATTAAGGTTTAGGGTAAGGTTTAGGGTTAGGTTTAGGGTTAGGTTTAGGGTAAGGGTTAGGGTAGAGGCTGTACTAGGGTATAGGCAGATTGACGAAATGATACTTGGTATCATTAAGGTTTAGGGTAAGGTTTAGGGTTAGGTTTAGGGTTAGGGTAAGAGTTAGGGTATAGGCTGTTTGACGAAATGATACTTGGTATCATAAAGCGTTAGGATAAGGTTTAGCAGTAAGTAAGAAAATAAGCAATCAAGTAAGTAGACAAGTCAGTAAGTAATCAAGCAATCAAATAATTAAGTAAGAAAGTAAGTAATTAAGTAAGTTGGTAAGTAAATAAGTAAGTAAAAAAGTAACTAATTATATACGTATTTTTGTAAGTAAGTAAGCAAGTAAGTATACAATTATGTAGGTATTTTTGTAAATAAGTATGTAATAAGGTAGGTATTTTTGTGCAAATAAGTAATTAAGTAAGTAATTAGGGAGTACTCACATAAGTATATCAGTTTGTAAGTAGAAAGTAAGTAAATAGACATAAGTAAGTATTTAAGTAAGTATGTAATTAAGTTAATTCAGTAAGTAGGCCGGCAGGCAGGTAGGCATGCAGGCAGGTAAATAGGTATATGAGTAAGTATGTAATTAAGTAAGTATATCAGTATGTTTTAAGTAAATATATAAGTAAGTATGTTAGTAAGTACGTAAGTAAGTAAGGGTTAGGGTTAGGCTTAGGGTAGAGGCTGTACTAGGGTATAGGCTGTTTGACGAAATGATACTTGGTATCATAAAGCGTTAGGATAAGGTTTAGCAGTAAGTAAGAAAATAAGCAATCAAGTAAGTAGACAAGTAAGTAAGTAATCAAGCAATCAAATAATTAAGTAAGAAAGTAAGTAATTAAGTAAGTTGGTAAGTAAATAAGTAAGTAAAAAAGTAACTAATTATATACGTATTTTTGTAAGTAAGTAAGCAAGTAAGTATACAATTATGTAGGTATTTTTGTAAATAAGTATGTAATAAGGTAGGTATTTTTGTGCAAATAAGTAATTAAGTAAGTAATTAGGGAGTACTCACATAAGTATATCAGTTTGTAAGTAGAAAGTAAGTAAATAGACATAAGTAAGTATTTAAGTAAGTATGTAATTAAGTTAATTCAGTAAGTAGGCCGGCAGGCAGGTAGGCATGCAGGCAGGTAAATAGGTATATGAGTAAGTATGTAATTAAGTAAGTATATCAGTATGTTTTAAGTAAATATATAAGTAAGTATGTTAGTAAGTACGTAAGTAAGTAAGGGTTAGGGTTAGGCTTAGGGTAGAGGCTGTACTAGGGTATAGGCAGTTTGACGAAATGATACTTGGTATCATTAAGGTTTAGGGTAAGGTTTAGGGTTAGGTTTAGGGTTAGGTTTAGGGTAAGGGTTAGGGTAGAGGCTGTACTAGGGTATAGGCAGTTTGACGAAATGATACTTGGTATCATTAAGGTTTAGGGTAAGGTTTAGGGATAGGTTTAGGGTTAGGTTTAGGGTAAGGGTTAGGGTAGAGGCTGTACTAGGGTATAGGCAGATTGACGAAATGATACTTGGTATCATTAAGGTTTAGGGTAAGGTTTAGGGTTAGGTTTAGGGTTAGGGTAAGAGTTAGGGTATAGGCTGTTTGACGAAATGATACTTGGTATCATAAAGCGTTAGGATAAGGTTTAGCAGTAAGTAAGAAAATAAGCAATCAAGTAAGTAGACAAGTAAGTAAGTAATCAAGCAATCAAATAATTAAGTAAGAAAGTAAGTAATTAAGTAAGTTGGTAAGTAAATAAGTAAGTAAAAAAGTAACTAATTATATACGTATTTTTGTAAGTAAGTAAGCAAGTAAGTATACAATTATGTAGGTATTTTTGTAAATAAGTATGTAATAAGGTAGGTATTTTTGTGCAAATAAGTAATTAAGTAAGTAATTAGGGAGTACTCACATAAGTATATCAGTTTGTAAGTAGAAAGTAAGTAAATAGACATAAGTAAGTATTTAAGTAAGTATGTAATTAAGTTAATTCAGTAAGTAGGCCGGCAGGCAGGTAGGCATGCAGGCAGGTAAATAGGTATATGAGTAAGTATGTAATTAAGTAAGTATATCAGTATGTTTTAAGTAAATATATAAGTAAGTATGTTAGTAAGTACGTAAGTAAGTAAGGGTTAGGGTTAGGCTTAGGGTAGAGGCTGTACTAGGGTATAGGCAGTTTGACGAAATGATACTTGGTATCATTAAGGTTTAGGGTAAGGTTTAGGGTTAGGTTTAGGGTTAGGTTTAGGGTAAGGGTTAGGGTAGAGGCTGTACTAGGGTATAGGCAGTTTGACGAAATGATACTTGGTATCATTAAGGTTTAGGGTAAGGTTTAGGGTTAGGTTTAGG
>JAWPHD010013363.1:0-68887 GCA_037043455.1 Cyrtodaria siliqua
CTAAAGGCTTATCCTCGCCTCCTCTCACACCTCCGTCTCGTTCGTTGTATGTAGAACACTAGTTAGCGAGACTAATACATCTTTAAGTAGAATGGCTGTGTTACAACCTTTAGTATAATGGATTGTGTTCAATCCTTTTAGTAGAATGGCTGTGTTCAACCTTTAAGTAGAATGGCTTGTGTTTCATCCTTTATAGTAGAAATGTGTTGTGTTCACACCTTTTAGTAGAATGTGCTGTGTTCAACACTTTTAGTAGAATGGCTGTGTTTAACCTTTAGTAGAATGGTTGTGTTTCAACCTTTAGTATAATGTGCTGTTGTTCAAACCTTTTGTAGAATGGCTGTGTTCAACCTCTTAGTATAATGGTTGTGTTCAAACCTTTAGTAGAATGGTTGTGTTCTCAACCTTTAGTAGAAATGGTTGTGTTATCAACCTTTAGTATAATGGTTGTGTTCAACCTTTAGATAGAATGGTTGTGTTCATCAACCTTTAACATCACGCATATCAAAAAAGCAGGTTATCATATGAAAAGAAATTGCTAAGTGAAAATTAAAGAAGAGTCTTATATTGGTCAGTAGATAAATGGATTATTCCTACTTAAATTCTCGCTACCCGGGGTTTAAAACTCACGACCTTAGGTTCCTGAGGCGAGCGCCAAAACATCTGAGCCAATTGCCATCCCGACATTTTGTCCCAAAGCTATAAAATTAGTGAAATCAAAGTAGATATAAAAAGTCGAACAGGAAAATGCAGCGTTCAATGACCACAGTCAAGCACAAACATGCATAGAAAACAAACAACAACTACAAAGATAAATAAAAAGGCAAGAAAATGACATCGCGCAAACATAAAAGTGTTAAACATAAAAGGGTTGGCAATAGGGCTTACCGCCTTGGAACGATCAGTCGCAAAAAAAAGGCCGCTGTGGGGTTTAAACCACAGGTGCCGATGGTGCATTCAAACCTCACTCTTACCCTATTGTCATCCCAATAAAAATGGGGAACAGTGTAAATAAAGATATCCCCGACAGGTTATACTCTCTCTAACAAACAAGGCAGCATTAATAGACAGAATATAAGTAAAACACATAAATGATCATGTATATATATAATATATAAACTAACATAAGCCTAAAAAGCCACAAGAAAGTACTCAATGACTTGGCTGAAGCCAGTTTTAATGAATTGAATTGGTTTTAAGGACGCGCACCAACACATGAAAAGGTTTATATGGCGCCTAACAGGCATGAACATGCCAGGCTCATCTTCTATGAACATCGAGATAAAATATGGAAAATGGGCCCTAGAGTTGCTGCAAATTCTATCGTAGAAAACTCCCATTTACGCTGGAAGCCCACGTTTATTGTTTTTTCTGCCACTGCTCTTTTGATGCGAGCGAGATAGCACCTGAAACAATGCAGGAATCATGATGAAGACCTTTAATGAAATGGCTTCACGAGAACAAACCGTTAAGGGTACGACAAGACAAGATCTAAGGACAAACATCAAACGATACCGTCCCTAGGAGAATTTAGGTAGACATCATCATAGGGTCAACAATCTATCCGGCCATCGCACAATCAAAGAGGAAAAAGCATAGTGGCGAAACTGTAAAAAGATCAACCACACTAAACATGCAGTGTGTTGCTCAAAATGATAGGCTCATAAACCTCTTTTTGGTAAACTTTTTAACAACTTTTATAAAGATTGTATAAGAGTGATTACGACCAAGGATCTTGTGAAGTTTGTAAAATCACATCAACCATATAAGTCAGGTTGTGATAATCCTTGTCGCAGATTACAATAATTACAAAGCATAAACAAAAGGGCACGGTATATGACATCACAACATACATGGGTTGACAATAGGGCTACCACCCTAGATCAGTGGCAAAAAAAAGGTCACTGGGAGTTAAAAACCAGCTTCTATGGTAAAAACGGAAGAGTTGTGGCCCTTGAGTTGTTAAAAAAATGCTGTACTTTGCTTTGTTAAACATATACTTGCATAATTACCTGCTATTTTTCTGCTGTCACAATAGCATAGAAAACAGTAGGTATAAATGTCGCCAAGGAAATTTTAGGTCTATGAAAGTCATAAAACCACAATATTCCACCTTAAATAAGCTTGTTATATAAATATGATTGAAACCAACAAAAAAATAATGATTTTGTCTTCTAAAATCTAATGGCATGGCGTTTGTGTCTAATATTTGCATAAATTGTTAGAGCTTAGTTTATCTGTTTAGTTTATTTATTTACTAAATAGTACGATGCAGTCAAACTGAACCAATACTGTACCATAGGCCTCTTATAAAGGATGACCTATCGATACATTTGCTCCCATCCCCTAATGGGTTTATGAAGCTAGCAGATCGCCACCGGGCCCTTATGAGCCTTTTGTTTATTGCTAAATCGAATTTCCTAATAGTAGGCTTCAACCTGATCCTTAGGCGATCATCAGATTTAAAGAATATGGTCATGATCTGAGATGAAAAAATATGATTTTTGGATAAACAGCAAGACTCTAGTCAGTTTTAAATGGTCGATGCGGGATTATTCCGTTACAGCATTTGTATGGAACACGAAACAATTTTCTCAGTCTCATTAAAATCAGACCCCTTTATCACGCTACGACAGCTCTACGCTACTAAGGATCTGACAACACTGCATTGGAGGTCACGTCAGACTGACCTTACGATTAGACAATCAGATGTCAGCCTACAAAATCGCTCGGCTTCACTTGCGCATGTCGCGTTTTCAGTAAAACGCTATGGAGCGGTCTACGCACGGTATTGAAAGAGATAGTGTCCTGTAACTTTTACTTATAAAACACAAAATAATTGCGTTGACAAACATAACACACCCAACCATGATTGAATATTTACTGGAAAAAAAAACACAAGATTGTTTGACGTAATTCAATAGCGGTACAACAAACATACGTACCGATTCGTGGTGTGTTGAACCCACACCAAAATTACACTCGCGGATAATAACAGAACGTGCCGCTACCGACTGAGCTAAGCGGGCCAGATGTACTAAGACATACTTTTAGAAAACCTAAAGTTGCAATAATGAATTTATCGTGCAGTCCACAGCAATAAACACAAAGACTTTATCGTGTTGTTTTTTTCTAATATAGATCTAAGTGGATTTTCGTTTGTTCAGTTCACTCGAGCATCGTCTGAAGTGCATATGAAACGCGCGATTTCATTGGTTGAATTTAGTTGATCTTCTCATGAATATTGATTAAATGAAAGGTCGATCTGACGTGACCTTTAAGGCAGTGTTGTCAGATCCTATAGTGGAGAGTATCAAAGCGTAATTAAGATATGATTTTAATAAGATTGCAATTTTCTGAATTAGCTAAACAGTATTAGTACTGTTTAGTTAAATAGCTAACACTGAAACGCATCATTTTCATTTCATGCTCTTTCGCATTTGCATGTCTTTTTTTCTTTTTAATTGTACAAAGATCCACTGTGTTATTATACCTTTCATGCTTTTACCTAAATGTGTAAGGATTTAGCTAACAACAACAGTACGCCTGTCTCAACAGATCTTTCGGCATCTATAATTATACATATTAATGAGCTCCCTGTATACGTTCAAAGCTTCGTCAACATGTGTGGTAAGTTAAACATTTGGGTTTAGGGGGTATAACACATCTTTAGTTTCAGCTGAACATGATTGCTTTGGAGATGCAGCCCGACGTTATGTAGTTTGTTTCCAGAAATATTTGGTCGTCGGGATTTTGGTAGCCAAGTCGATCAGGAATACGTAAGCGCTTGTTTGGATGCATACATCTACAAACTCGCACTTGTGTATCCAAGCACGCACTTCACGTCGACTTTTTTGGCTACCGAAATCCCGACCATCACAATTGCAATAGTTCAACATTCATTAATTCGGGCTTGCCATAAGGAATATCAGCGCTCATATGAGTGGATGTTCCTCAGTGCTGGGCAGTGTTGTCAAGCTCTGCTTGGACCAGCCCCATGAGGCATTTTTTTTAATCATTTCACAAGAAGTCCAAGTAGTTTTAGCTTTTCGTATCCATCTACGTGCAATATATAATGTGGACCCTTTGCATAGTACTTCCGTCTGAGTAAGAAATGTGCCTTTCTCAAGCAGATTCCGGAAGTTTCTAGGTCACTCATAATTAGAAAAAACTCTGTCCCGTGATACATTCAGTCGTTTCCACATGGCTCGATACCCTATGCACTAACCACTGTTTTTAATTGTGCTTGATATCCGTTCCATGGGCAACAGTTTCCGATGTTACAATGCACTCTCTGCATCAAGTTGGTTAGGTCATAGATTTGCCGTGAAACAAAAAAACAACAAGATAAAAAATGTCTGGATATGAAAAGCTATTCATTATAAAAGCAATTATTAGCTGGATTATACTGCAAATATCACCAGGCAATTGTATACTTGATAGAAACATCACAAGAACACTTGTTAATATAACTCTCGCTGGTATCAGGAGACAGTTATGAAAAACAAGTTCGGCATCTACAACCAAAACCATTCACAATGTTCGCCATTTAAGATTTTCCCGCTTACCTTTTCATAACACAGAAGTCTTTAGGCACACATCGTAAGTCAAAAGTCATAAGTCGTAAGTCAAGATACAACATATGGTCTAAAATGAAGAGTGGTGAAACAGCGCGTATTTACACCCCATTTTTATTATGCATTCGGTTCCTGAATAAATATTCCCTGTCACTCATTGTCTTAAAGGGACACAACGGGCAATCTTGATTTATTTAAAACTCACGGCGTCTCGTTAGTTTTTCTCTTAACTTGCATTTGTTCAATCATTAATATTAATTGTTAGAATAGTTCAAAGCAACTTTCTTTTTTTTTTACATCTTACTAACCTTTTATAATTATAATTAACAATTTGATAAAATAGTGAAGAAAACTGAAATCTCATTTTTTTTATTTAATTATATGCAAGCCGTTTTAAAGTCAAAATGACGCAGGATAAACTAAATCGAATAGCACATTTTAATGTTTGAATTAAACTCAAGATTGCCATGTGTCCCCTTTAATATTAAAAGAAACGGATTAACATACCAACACGTTTCGCGGGCCATACTTCGTAAAATTCGAGTTCAGTCCAGCATGTATGTCGTATTTCATGTTTAAGCACGATAAACGCTATTTGTATGTATTTTTATTTCGCTGATCACACACAATTTTTTTACCAATACTTTTATAACATATAAAATCGCTGATTTATAAAGCTTACCTGTCCTGTTTTCTCCGTTAATGTATTTGTTTTGTGTGGATATTTTATCTCCCATTGTGTGGATATTTTCACTCCCAACAACCTTTCACAATTTGTTAAATATTTTCTTTCAATATTTGACTTTTTATTTAGTCGATGAGTCATTCAAAATATGATTTAAGCCTGTCCCAAATATCTCCAAAGAGTTTTTTGGTGAGAGATATATACATATATTGAAAGGAAAAAGAAACGCGACACGGGCATTTTCGCTATATATTGAATATATTGCACACTTAAGTCCATATATATTCCAAGGAATTTGTAAAACAAAAATTGTTAGCTAGAGAAAGGACAGCTGTGATGTTTAATCGCTGTACACGTTGTAAAAAGAAATTCATCAATGTTGCAAAATTGAGCCATTTCAGTACTGTAGCCCAACTGCCATATAAAAGCCACTAGATGGAGCTGGGGCAGGTTTTTCATTTAAATGTATACATGGTTAAATCAGAGAGACCTTTTCCAAAATATTGAAAATTCCACCTCATAAAAAAATCCTATATTTGGCACAGAAGTAAACTGATATTAAACAATTGTATTGGTAAAAACATATTTGTGAAAAAGTATTTCTTATTCCTAGTTTCAATATTTTTTTAAACCCAACTGACAGAAATTTGAAAATATAGGGGAGGGGCTTGTGGGGTCATGAACTGAGAAGTGTATACAAATACACGTGGTAGTGTTTACAGCAGACGACATTTAGAGATAGGCAGTACTTATATTGTATGTGAACTTCTGTAGCAGTGCTCTGAGATGGGGCATTTGTATCTGTGACTATTTATGGGTTCCTGATAACAAATCTCTACAATTTTCACATCAGAATCAGAAAACTCACTATGCCCTTCTATATCACACCCATGAAAATTGAGCATTCCCTTTTCAGGCTCAGTGATGTATTTTCCTTAGTCATAATTATATACTATGTAATTCTGTACCTTATTATCTCCATCATGTCAAGTCATTCTTAACAATAATTTGTTTTCTTTTATTTTTGAATGTTTCCTAACATGCATGTCCAAATTATACACAGATTATTGTGTACTGCTGTATATATAGCCTGTTTCTCCAGACAAACTATAATTGGCAATTAATTTTCATTCATAAACACTGATAATTTATGTCATGAAATACTTGCAGGCTGTTTAGTCATCACATTACATTTATTTTGGCTAAAAGTTCATAGCAGTTCTGTTTTATGTTATACACAGTGCAGTGGATAGTAGATGACAATAAAAGAGTAAACATAGGGTAATACATGAATAATACTGGGGAAAATATGGTCACAGTTCCAATAAAATAAACAGAAATTATATAGGATTGAACAACATAATACTCCTATCTGATTTTTAAGAACAGTTTCCTGTCGTCTGCATGAAGAGAGAGTTGTTTACATGAGTCATTCACTGTAACTGACAGGCGTGTATAGCTGAAGTAATTGATAAGACACACCACCAATTTCTCCCTAACAGGGTAGGGAATTTTGCGCCTTTTTAACGTAAAGAGTTTGCAAAATGTTGCATCCTAAGTTTGCTCACATGGTTGAGCCAAACGCGTACTCTGTCAATAATGAAACTTTGCAGGAATACTATTTGCAGTGTTGCGTGTTGTTTTAGTCCTTTTTCCGAAAGGAAAGATCTTACGTAGCCATGTACCATTCGATTAACAGTAGCATATTGTACATACACTATATAGCGGTTACCGTGTCGCGTTTCTTTTCCCTTTCAGTATATATATAAATATATATATATTTATATATATACTGAAATATATATATATACCGATAAAAATAAGTTCAGCAAGTAAATAACATATAAATCCCGTTGACCAGATTCTAGGATATGTGTAGAAGCGGTCATGGGCAATATAACTTACATAATTATCAGCTATGTAAAGGGAATAATTATCAAAAGAAATATGCGAAAGCAATAGCAACATGTGGTAATCTACATGTTTTACAGAAATTATTATGTCGCTCTTATGTCAATGTAAAGGGAGATAATTTCACAAATGGTAAACTTTGGTTCCCTTTATCTTTATAATGGCAAGGGAATTGTCGAATGTTTTAGCGTTTTTTATAACTTGAGACCCATAGAGTTATTTTGTAATGTTTAATCTTGCTTTTTACCATATTTGTATTTTTAAATGTGAAATAGTATGTTTTAACTAAATGGGAGATAACTCTGATATTTACATTGGAATACAAAAAGTAAGTGACAAAGAAGATCAAACTAAGTCATGCCGATTATTTTAAATACTTCACAATATAAAATAACATTACATTTATTGAAGCTGGATGTGCATAAGGGCTTGCTAAACTTTATTTTTGCAGTGTGTGTGTGTGTGTGTGTGTGTGTGTTCATTTGCTAACATACACACGGCAATCTAGAAGTAAGTATTTAGCAATTATCAACATTGCAAATATATTTATTAATCCAGTATCGCATTACTTTGAATCTACTAGTAATTAAATAACATTGTATGTGTATCAAAGGTTGCAATATTCTATTAAACCCAATCCCCAACCCCCATAAAACGCTGCATGTCAGTACTATCTTAAATCAATATTTCAGCTTAAAGGGTCCACCACAACCACCACCACCACCCTTCACAATCTTTATTTTTGCAGTGTGTGTGTGTGTGTGTGTGTGTTCATTTGCTAACATACACACGGCAATCTAGAAGTAAGTAAGTATTTAGCAATTATCAACATTGCAAATATATTTATTAATCCAGTATCGCATTACTTTGAATCTACTAGTAATTAAATAACATTGTATGTGTATCAAAGGTTGCAATATTCTATTAAACCCAATCCCCAACCCCCATAAAACGCTGCATGTCAGTACTATCTTAAATCAATATTTCAGCTTAAAGGGTCCACCACAACCACCACCACCACCCTTCACAATCTTTATTTTTGCAGTGTGTGTGTGTGTGTGTGTGTGTTCATTTGCTAACATACACACGGCAATCTAGAAGTAAGTATTTAGCAATTATCAACATTGCAAATATATTTATTAATCCAGTATCGCATTACTTTGAATCTACTAGTAATTAAATAACATTGTATGTGTATCAAAGGTTGCAATATTCTATTAAACCCAATCCCCAACCCCCATAAAACGCTGCATGTCAGTACTATCTTAAATCAATATTTCAGCTTAAAGGGTCCACCACAACCACCACCACCACCCTTCACAATCCCCCTCCCCCCCCCCCCCCCCCCCACCTACCCCGCCCCACCACCACCACCACATTTTCGTTTTGTCGTTTTGTCACGTTGACTAAAGGTCTAAATCACTGCTGTATTGTGTCAGGTGCTACTTGAGTGGTGGCTGAAAACAATGGTCGCGGCTTCACCAAAAGATGGAGAGTTAAAGACAGTATTTGCTGCAACTGTGCAGTTCTGCAGGTGAGAAAGTTTTAGGCCCATTCTGCATGTTTTTATCTCCAAGTAAATGGAGGGTGTGTCTGCATAAATGGAGGGTGTGCCCGCAATGTTCATTCCGGTTGGCGACATACAACATGTTTGTGGTGGTATGCCGCATACAACTTGTTTGTGGTGGTATGCCGCATACAACTTGTTTGTGGTGGTATGCCGCATACAACTTGTTTGTGGTGGTATGCCGCATACAACTTGTTTGTGGTGGTATGCCGCATACAACTTATATGTGGTGGTATGCCGCATACAACTTGCCGCATACAATTTGTTTGTGGTGGTATGCCGCATACAACTTGTTTGTGGTGGTATGCCGCATACAAATTATTTGGTGGTGGTATGCCGCATACAACTTCTTTGTGGTGGTATGCGGCATACAACTTGTTTGTGGGGGTATGCCGCATACAACTTGTTTGTGGTGGTATGCCGCATACAACGTGTTTGTGGTGGTATGCCGCATACATCTTGTTTGTGGTGGTATGCCGCATACAACTTCTTTGTGGTGGTATGCCGCATACAACGTGTTTGTGGTGGTATGCCGCATACATCTTGTTTGTGGTGGTATGCCGCATACAACTTCTTTGTGGTGGTATGCCGCATACAACTTGTTTGTGGTGGTATGCCGCATACAACTTGTTTGTGGTGATATGCCGCATACAACTTGTTTGTGGTGGTATACAACTTGTTTGTGGTGGTATGCCGCATACAACTTGTTTGTGGTGGTATGCCGCATATAACTTGTTTGTGGTGGTATGCCGCATACAACTTGTTTGTGGTGGTATGCCGCAGATACCAACTCAACTCAACAACGATAAGTTGCATGAAGCTCGTCATGTTAAACCTTAAATGAATAAACAAGTGGAAAAACAAGGCTACAGTGATCTAAAAGCTGGGAAATGGTCAGGGGCGAGCGGAAAGGACGGGGAGTCAAGTATGGCTGGCTTTATCTTTTTCTCCGAGCTTTTGTTGAAATTAACATTCTGAACAAATTTTGTAAAGATCGGATGAAAAATGAAGGGCCTGGAGTTTTGATAAAGCAAAACATAGCATTTGTCATTCAATCAAGGGCCACAGTTCTTCTGTTTCCGCTCAAATGTGGCTGGTTATTGAACTTGTTTAAGTTTTCATTGTAATACATACTCTGACGAAGGTGCTAGAGTGTTAACAAAGCCAAGTATAGCATGTTAAAATAATGCAAGAGCCATAACTTAGCTGTTTTGGTTTGACATGTCTAGTTTTCGAACTATTCCGAGTGTTAATGATATTAACACATAACAATGATATCAGGTACATATGATTTGTTTGTTTGGTGATAATCATCATTTTTCATCACATGTTAGGCTATGTATGACGGTCGATCTTTTTAGCAGAACACCCACTTATTCTTAGGTAAAACCAATATTGTATTCTTTCCGGCAGGACCGTAAGAATCTACCATTTCTCACTTACAAGAAGAGCACTTAATGAGATTCGATCCCATAGCGGTGAGAGGTGATAACGTTTCAAAGGCGGCTTTACTCTCTCGACCACGGAGACGCTTGTATGATGAACAAGAAATCCGTGGATTCACATGTCTCGCCTAACGGGGGCTGGATTTAAAAATAAAACGGTCAATGATGCTTAAATGAATGTTTGTAAACATTTTAGTAACTAAAAACAATGGAGTTTGCCGTTTGCTGAGATGACATTTAAGTGCAGTTGTTTAAAAACAAGAAGCCCAAGAGGGCCTGTGGATGCTCTACTTGCGAAAACGGCTCTTATCTCAAGGGTTTTCGACATAAAAGTCCCATCAGTAGTTTTTTCAAAACATTGTAAAAAATAACAGGGATAGGATGGCCTTAGATCTCTCACCTGGTAATCATGGGCAATAAGCCTGCTATGTCTAGTCTGGCATGGGTATTTTTTAATTTGTCCCACTTTCTTCTATGAATGAAATTTCATGAAAATGGGGGGTGGGGGTGGGGTGGGGGCGATTTATATTAACATTCTAAACACATATGGTAAAGATCAGATAAAAAATGAAGTACTTATAGATTTAACAAAGGAATATACAATATAGCATTTTTCAACAAATCAAGGGCCATAACCTGTCGTTACTAGCCAGATCTAGCTGGTTTTCAAACGTGTCCAAGATTTGATTGATATACCGCGCTTTGCACAACTAGACAGCATACTGAGGTCAAATTTTGTAGAAATCCAACAAGGCGTTTAGGAGGAGTAGCGCCGACAAGAAAACGTCAAGAGGCTGTAACTCCATCAAAAATGAACGAACCGGAAAAATACGCAATAGGCACAACGAGAAATCATAGCAATGCTTCCTGCTAACACGGCGTCAACACCAAAAAATAAATAATAATAATAATTTAAAAAAATAATGAAATCAAATCAATCAATAAATAAAATAAAATAAAAACAATTAAAAAAAAAAAATCATGAAAAAACGAACAATTAAAACAAAAAAAAGAATTCTATAAAAAAAAATGTGAACAAAAAAAAAATACACTAATTATATAAAAAAAAAAGGCCAAACGGTAAAGATCGGATGAAAAATGAAGAGCTAAAAATCACCAGCTCCAAAAAGTAGGTCAAGGTCATAGATGAAATCCATGGATCCAAAAAGATGCACTACCCAAGACACAACTATGTCAAAATAGAATATGTTTTCTTCCAAAGATTAAGCTATAAATTAGGTTTAAAACATCTAGTGCATAATTATAGTTCATAAGAGAGTGATGTCAATGTAACAATGAAAGTTATCTGCCCTTTGCTTGGATGGTGAAGGTCACTTCCACATTTTCTTTGTCACGTTGTAATGTACCACTCAAGATACAACTATAAGCAAAGTTTTAAAGGTCTAGTGCATACAGTTTGTGAAAAAGTGACCTAAACGCAAAAGTTGAACCTAAAAATTATTCAGTTATCTGCCCTTTGCTTGGAGGGTCAAGGTCACTTCCACATTTGCTTTTTCATGTTGCGATGTACCACTCAAGATACAACTATAAGCCAAGTTTTAAAGGTCTAGTGCATACAGTTTGTGAAAAAGTGACCTAAATGCCAAAGTTGAAGGTAAAAATTATAAGGCTATCAGCCCTTTGCTTGGAGGGTCAAGGTCACTTCCACATTTGCTTTGTCA
Source organism: Cyrtodaria siliqua (assembly GCA_037043455.1). Classification (NCBI taxonomy): domain Eukaryota; kingdom Metazoa; phylum Mollusca; class Bivalvia; order Adapedonta; family Hiatellidae; genus Cyrtodaria; species Cyrtodaria siliqua. The sequence continues at coordinate 11,868 of JAWPHD010013363.1, forward strand.
CGTTGTGATGTTCCACTCAAGTTACAACTATAAGCAAAGTTTTAAAGGTCTAGTGCATACAGTTTGTGAAAAAGTGACCTAAACGCAAAAGTTGAACCTAAAAATTATTAAGTTATCTGCCCTTTGCTTGGAGGGTCAAGGTCACTTCCACATTTGCTTTTTCATGTTGCGATGTACCACCCAAGTTACAACTATAAGCAAAATTTGAAAGGTCTAGTGCATACAGTTTGTGAAAAAGTGACCTAAACGCAAAAGTTGAACCTAAAGATTATTAAGTTATCTGCCCTTTGCTTGGACGGTCAAGGTCACTTCCATATTTGCTTTGTCATGTAGCGATGTACCACCCAAGATACAACTATAAGCAAAGTTTGAAAGGTCTAGTGCATACAGTTTGTCAAAAGGTGACCTAATCGCAAAAGTTGAACCTAAAAATTATTAAGTTATCTGCCCTTTGCTTGGAGGGTCAAGGTCACTTCCACATTTGCTTTGTCACGTTGCGATGTACCACCCAAGATACAACTATAAGCAAAGTTTGAAAGGTCTAGTGCATACAGTTTGTGAGAAAATGACCTAAATGCAAAACTTGAATGTTGACGCCGCCGCCGCCGGAAAAACAACACTTTGTCTCTTTTTTTCTTCGATAAGGCGAGACAAAAATGAAAAACGAAGCAAAATATTACATACTTCCAATAAATCCATGGCCATAGCTCTGATGTTACTTATCCGATCTCGCTGGTTTCTAACTTGATCGGATGAAATATATACTAAGCGACTTTAAAAACGCATACTGATCATTTCCAAAACTTGTAAGTGAGGAAGTGTCGATTCTTAAGGATGGCGGGAGGTATACAGCACTGGTTCTACCCAGGAAAGGTGGGTGGTCTGCCTCCACAACAAAAACGTCGAACGTCATATTAGCCTTAAATGTGTTGAACATGGCGTAAAACACCATAAAAACAAACAAACAAACCAACGTATCTCCTTTGAGGCAGAAAAAATAAAATCAACCATTTTTTATGTAACTTATGTACCTCTTACAGAGACATTTAACAAAAGAAATCATTTTATTTAAGTGAAGATAACCAAAATGAGGTCATGAATATCACTACCCTCACGCCACTGAGACAGTCACACAATATTGGCACCGTCAATAGCAAATATGACCTTCGTTGACTCGAATGCAATGTTAACATCGCCTCATGGAACCAGTGGCATTCTGTACATAACTTCGAGGCATAGTGTTCTACTCAGGCTGGAGATATGAACATCTTATTCTAATTAATACCGAAAATAATATATATATGCTAGTGCTAACGAACTAAAATATGCAGTAAATAATGTTAATTTATATTTTTTCAAGTCAAGATACATCCTCAGAGTCAAGGTAAACACGAATATTAGAATATGTAGATTTTAGTATTGATCGTTATAATGGTATACTAGTGTAAACCCTGATATAATATGTATACTGTGGACCTAATTAGAATATTTTATCTTTTTAGGTACTTGAAATTATAAATAGATCTAGCAAGTTAGCTTAAATGTAATGTCATCGAACGCACCTTTTGAAATGTTTTACCTATTTAACATTTTATAATCTACATGTGTATATAAATGGAACGTTATACTTAATAAACATCGATCTTCAATCACCTGCGTCTGTTTTAGGCCAACGAAGTTTAGTGTTTGTTTTTTTACATATAATTACTAACTTTTGATTATATTGCATCAAGTATACATTTAAACATATTGTAGAATAACGATAAAAGGGGACAAAATAAAATGTTATTACTTTTAAATTAATTATATGAAATCAGGTTTAAAGTCAAATGATACATGATTTATAAATCACACCGACATAACTCATTGGCGCCGGTGAGTTACGTCGGTGTGTTCTTTGGCAAAACTCCGCCGTAAATCGGGCAGTCCCGAGTATCGGAGTCTATCCTCCCAGCACGTTTAAGAACAATAGGAATCTATTCGTTAGTAAGAGTATGGCAAGTTCTCGGACTCCTGTGTATCCTTCCCCTCTCTCTGGACCAGCTCTAAATAAATGGAATGTGTTGATGAGTCGTTAAACAACATTTAGTCATTTTCAGTTCCTTTTTCCGTATATTCAATAGTGCGCGCTGTACCGCCTGTTCCAACATCATCAGTGATGTCAGATCTCATGAAAAACAGAAACGTTTGAATCTCTAAGGTACCGACCATTTTCATTTCGTGTTGAGGGGAGGGGAGAGGGGGGGGGGGGGGGTGGGGGCCTTGAATTGCTGAAAAAAATATCCTGGCTCTGACTTGAAGGAGAAAAAATAAACAGTCCCTCAAATTGTTGAAAAAAAATAATCCAGCCTTCTCTCACATTCTTGGGGGAAAAAAATCTGGCTGTGAGGGGGAAAAACTATATGATAAATGTAGATCTACTTCATCAGCCACTTGATTCAACATGGAAATGTTTAACTCCAATCTGGCTACCGGTATATCCACAACTTCTGCTCAGAAGGTTATCGAAATCTCCAGTTGAAATGAGTTGTAGAAGACAGTGATATTATTCATGGTTGTAATAAATGTGATGTACATAGATCATTATGGTGGCTGATTTCTGCCATGTCGTCTTGTCGGACCCGCCAGAAGACACCACGCGAGAACGACAAAAACGAAAAGACGACAAGACAACAAGACGACAAATACAGCCTTTTGTCGTCTTTTCGTTTTTGTCGTTCTGGCGGTCGCTTCACGATAAGACAATATTACAAATACAGCCTTTTGTCGATACATTGTATGGTGTTTGTAAGTCGTACGAGCGGCCTACTGTACATTCGTTTCACTATGAGGTGTTTGTTAAGTAGTACGTACGGCCTATTGTACATTCGTTACATTGTGTGGTGTTTGTAATTCGTACAGGCGGCCGACTGTAAATTCGTTAAATTGTGTGGTGTTTGTAATTCGTACGGGTGTCCTACTGTGATTTCGTTACATTGTGTGATGTTTGTAATTCGTACGGGTGTCCTACTGTGATTTCTTTACAGTGTGTGGTGTTTGTAATTCGTACAGGCGGCCGACTATACATTATTTACATTGTGTGGTGTTTGTAATTCGTACAGACGGCCGACTGTAAATTCGTTACATTGGGTGGTGTTTGTAATTCGTACGGGTGTCCTAGTGCTTTCGTTACATTGTGTGGTGTTTGTAATTCGTACGGGCGGCCGACTGGACATTCGTTACATTGTATGGTATTTGTTATGTAGTACACACTGAATGCACACTAAATCGTATGGCTTACTTCCAACCAGAAATACGTACTGTAAATTTGAAATTTAGGGTTGCATGAACAAATAACTACACAGTATATACTTTTATCAAATCTCAAATTTAATGGAATATCTTGTACTTCAGATATTTTTGGACTTCCCTTCCTTTCTACAAGTTTAACAAACATATAATGAACAAAAAGGCAAAACTAACAAGTAAATATTCAAACAATCATTTGTCTGTACTATTTACAATCCACATTATCGCATATAAAAAGTTTTATCTTAACATTTCCTTTTAAATAAACAATTTACAAACAGGTATGCACATGCTATATATTGGTTTTATTTTCGTATTCGTATGTGACCCTGGATGACCCCGCATACATTCCACAAAAACCCGTCGGGTGTCATACTTTACATCGTATTTTTATTTTTTTCATTAAAGTTTACACATAACATTGTTCCAGCATGTTTCGTATATACAAAACACGTCAGAAGACTATATAAAGAATGATGTTCCACGTAACACTGGTGTCGCCTGCCGTGTGATTATTTCGGCAAGTACAATCAGTTATGAGCTTGGTTAGGTTGCAGGTTAAAGTTTTATAGAAGGGTGCAACCCTGAAAAAATGAAAGTCAGAGTTATTGGACATGTGTAACAACATTCAATGGGTTAAGTTGAATGTGTGTGTGAAGGTTCAGGAACATAGGTCAAATACTTTTCAAGTTATGACCTAGGTTAGATTGCAGGACGGACTGACGGACGGACTGACGGACAAAGTGATCCCTAAGTGTCTGCCATGCTACACAGGGGACACAGATATAGGCACTATTAAGCAAACAAATGAATACCCAGACTAAACTGGCTTTTTAGTGACTATAGAATTATCAAGTGCGTAACTGATTTTAAAACTCAGTTAATAGTGATAGCAAAAAAATAAATAACAAATAACATAAAAAGATTATTCGTTTGGTGTTTAACGTCATTTTCCAGCGCATGTTAGGCTATGTATGGCGGTCGGTTTTTTGAGGCTGTGGCAGAGAAACCCACTTCTTCCTGGGTAGAGCCAGTATTGTATACCTCCCGCCATCCGTAAGAATCGACACGTTCTCACCTAAAAGTTGAGATTCCAGTGGGATTCAAACCCGCAGCGTTGAGAGGCGAGAAGGTTTACAACGCAACGTCGTTAACTCATCGACCACGGATCGATTGACAAAACATAACATGTAAATACTAAATGTTCTTTAGTGTTTATCCAACTTTTTCTACCAATCAGTTGCCTCAGATTTTGAAATACGTGCACTAATTATGCATGAAGATTGTTTACTACCAGTACAGCACTGTTGATGATTAAGACAGAGTGGCCTATATAGAGACTTTAGATAAACCTGTTGTAAACAGTAAGTCGGATAGAGTCTATGCAGAGAAAATATTTACCATTAAGAAACCGTGGTCAGTCATATTTTTCATAGCCTATATTTAGAATACAAAAATTCCGCACATTTTTTGTGAAATTATTAGTATTCAAATGGCCCCTTGAAACGCAACATTTCCCTTAAATAATCATTTTGGAAACAGGTTTGCATATGCTATGCTGGTTTTATTTTCAATCTCGTATTCACATGTGACCCTGACCCTGCTTACCATTCTCTACTATCCTAAATATCAGTATTCACCTGGGCCTCCAACCTCGCATATATTCTACTAATAAAATCGGTCTAGTTTTAAAGATTAGTACATGCATATAAAATCCTGACCTTACGTAGGAACGATCCCCACCCCCACCCAGACCTCCGCACCCACACCCACAATAATCTGAGCGAGTGGGAGAAGTACGTTTTGCCCCCACCCCACAAAAACACCCACCCTTATGTTTTCTCAAATTATGTGTTGATCTTTAAACAGTAACAGGACAGGGAATAAAAAAGTCATTAGGCAATATAGTGCGTGTCCATTAATGTCTGGCATACACAACAAAAACGTTTTTAATTACTGACGATGTTCAGAATACCTCCATCCCCAACCCACCCTCTCCCTGTATCCACTCCATATCTGAAACGTACCACTCCTCTATCGCCGACCAAATAATGATAACAAAGATAACTTTTTCTAGGGCTACTTGTAACTCAAAGATGTGAAAATGCTCTTTACCCATAAATGATATAGAGGATCTTACATGAGTACTCATTTATTATTGAATTTATTAAACGAGTTGGCAAAATGACATAATGTGAATTGAATTGGGGTTTTAAGGCGCACCAACACATGAAAAGGTTATATGGCGCCTATCAGGCATGAACATGCCAGGCTCATCTTCCATGTACATCGAGATAAAATATGGAAAATGGGCCTAGAACCTTCTCACCCTGACTGCAGAGTTGCTGCAAATTCTATCGTAGATACTCCATTTACGCTGGAGCCACGTTATTGTTTTTCTGCCACTGCTCTTTTGATGCGAGCGAGATAGCACCTGAAACAATGCAGGGGTCATGATGAAGACCTTTAATGAACATGAACAAAAAATGATAAAATGAACATGAATTTGGGGGGATTGTACCCCTCTGCCTATCCCTCCATAGGGATCTGCAGTGGCCCTATTCTTTGCCCCGTGACCAAACGGGGCCCCCGAGAACCACACGGGGCTCATAATGTGAGGCTCTTGCCGAACATTATATCATTTTTGCTAACGAGTTCAATAAATTCAATAATGAATGAGAACGAATGTTAGATTCTATTTATTACATAACTTATAACGTCACATTACGTCAGAAAGCGTACATTAACGTGACGTCCATGACGTCATTGACGTTATGTTATACCACTAGTGGAATATCAAAAATATTGAATGGTGTTATTACACTCCCACACCGCATGTTATGTGATAAAATAACATATACCATTGCAAAATAACGATACAGTCCGGGTGACGGTTGCTATGAGACTTTACATTGATCTAAACATAATTATTTCCATTGTTTAACTTAAATGATTTGCCTTTTACGTCAGTTTTAGCCTAAACATAAAACTCTATTCTCTATATGTAGACATGTACCATGCAACACCTAAAAAATAACTCATGTATCGGAGTCTGTCAAAGATCAATTCGGTAGTAAGAGCAGGGCAGGTTCCCGGAGTCTCTCGGGGGCGACTCGAACTAACATATACTGCGTGAATGAGCCGTTAAACAATATTCAAAAATAACTCATGGGTCATTTTATTTGATAGAGTATTAATAGATACCTATGCACAAATATTAAAATGGCTGAATTATTCAAACATATACATCAATATAATCGGCATATTTTTTACCTCCTGTATTATAGAGATTATTAGTAAACATACTAACAATGAATACATATAGTTTTACATATGTAATACAACATAATGTTGCATATGTAATTCAACAGGCATTTGCAATGCACACTCGTCGTACAAAAAGAAAAAAAGAAATGAGGGAAAACATCGTTTCAGATCTGTTTGATGCATGCACATGAAAAGAATAGTTTGAAAAACATTATCCCGAAGACAGAAAACGTTTTCGTGAACAGTATATTTACTACGATCAATCCTAGAGGCAATTAAATACATGGTATACATTTATACAAAGAATAGTATTAACCAAAAGTACCGAAATAAACATGAAAATTACGTAAATTAATGCCATTTTTTTATAAATAAAATTAATAATATGTATACAAATTGAGCAACAACATCTCTATAGCAACCGTCCAAAGTTCTATAACACTACAGGGTTTTGTCTAGCACCAGATCACTTTTATCCCCGGTTCTCTCCCTTCGGAGTTCCACGTATTCTTTTGGCATGGCCTTCCTATCATACACTTGTCCGAGAAAAGCGAATATGTCTAAAACTAACGTGGTAGAATTTAGAAACCATCCTAATTCAGATGTAGAATAATCCTGCGGAAAGGTGTGATGGTAGTTATGGAAACCTTCTCCTGAAGCAAAAATGCTGACTAAGACATTTTGTGCCGGATTTATACGTACATCATACGGTCTCCAGCCCCACATATGAGCCGCACTGTTCACAAACCACGTGCAATGCAAGGTCGCACAGTATCTTAGCAACGCACACACAAAATACGCAGTAATTAGCGACTCTCCAAAAAGCAAAGCGGGGAGAACAGTAGGAATGACGAAGCCAAAAAATACCACGCCCTGTAAATAAAACCTGAAATAAAAGATAGAATAGCTCATCATATCGCATTCATACTTCTTTAACAAATCAATACGATGTAAACAATTACGATAACGTACACGTACAGAGTAGTCATGGGAGTTCTTTCAACCATACACGTGTTAAATAGACTTCAGTTTCAACACTACATGTGTTAAATAGAATTCAGATTCAACCCTACAAGTGTTAAATGGACTTCAGTTTCAACCCAGCATTAGTTAAATAGACTTCAGTTTCAACCCTACACGTGTAAAATAGACTTCAGTTTCAACCCTACACGTGTAAAATAGACTTCAGTTTCAACCTACACGTGTTAAATAGACTTCAGTTTCAACCCTACACGTGTTAAATAGACTTCAGTTTCAACCCTACACGTGTAAAATAGACTTCAGTTTCAACCTACACGTGTTAAATAGACTTCAGTTTCAACCCTACATGTGTTAAATAGACTCCAGTTTCAACGCTACACGTGTTAAATAGACTTCAGTTTCAACCTACACGTGTTAAATAGACTTCAGTTTCAACACTACATGTGTTAAATAGAATTCAGATTCAACCCTACAAGTGTTAAATGGACTTCAGTTTCAACCCAGCATTAGTTAAATAGACTTCAGTTTCAACCCTACACGTGTAAAATAGACTTCAGTTTCAACCCTACACGTGTAAAATAGACTTCAGTTTCAACCTACACGTGTTAAATAGACTTCAGTTTCAACCCTACACGTGTTAAATAGACTTCAGTTTCAACCCTACACGTGTAAAATAGACTTCAGTTTCAACCTACACGTGTTAAATAGACTTCAGTTTCAACCCTACATGTGTTAAATAGACTCCAGTTTCAACGCTACACGTGTTAAATAGACTTCAGTTTCAACCTACACGTGTTAAATAGACTTCAGTTTCAACCCTACACGTGTTAAATAGACTTCAGTTTCAACCTACATGTGTAAAATAGACTTCAGTTTCAACCTACACGTGTTAAATAGACTTCAGTTTCAACCTGCATGTGTAAAATAGACTTCAGTTTCAACCTACACGTGTCAAATAGACTTCAGTTTCAACCTACACGTGTTAAATAGACTTCAGTTTCAACCCTACACGTGTTAAATGGACTTCAGTTGCAGCCCTACACTTGTAAAATGGACTTCAGTTTCAACATCACATGTGTAAAGTGGATTTCAGTTTCACCCTTACATGTGTTAAATGGAATTTAGTTTCAACCCTACATGTGTTAAATTGACTTCAGTTTCAACCCTGCATGTGTTAAATGGACCTTAGTTTCACCCCTACATGTGTTAAATGGACCTTAGTTTCAACCCTACATGTGTTAAATGGACCTTACTTGCAACCCTACACGTGTTAAATTGACTAAAATGTCAACCCTATATTTGTGTAAAATATACTTCAGTTTCTATCCTACTTTTGTAAAATGGAGTTAAATTTGTCAAACAAAGCTAAAGTGTTATGTGTTCAAAGTTCTTCAGTAAAACAATCTCTCACTTCTTTAAAAAGAATTTACTTCACCACCCTAAGCATACCGATGTGTGCATATTTATGTTGATTTAAATGAAACGATACTACTGTCATATAGTTGGACACGGATATCGCTAAACCACCAAATGTGTGAGATACAGATTAAACTGTGTAAAGTAGATAACCGTTATATATTGGTTTGAAATTGCCGTGTGTCCCTTTAAACTGTACTGTATGAGTACTAATAGCCTACGTATCACCTATGATTTAACACATGTTAATTAATTATCAGTCCATAATCTCATACTTGCGTGATTGCCTGATACCTTTCTTCACATGAAATAGTTCCTGGTGTATGTCAATGCAGTGTAAAACAAACTTCTTTTTTTTTAAAAGACAAAACTAACAATTAAAGTCCAATATTTACAACAAATTTCTCCGGTAAGTTTTCAATACATTTCGAATTGGATAAACCAAAATCGAAACTGCCTTGTCGATTTATTTAACAGGTAACGAAAATATCTGCTACCGCATTCAGTAATTATTCATTACAGAAATTAAGAGTGTGTGTCATGGCCAAAATGCCTTAACTCTCTAATTTAGATACGAATAAACGCACCTATGAAAATATCTGAATTCTATATAGTATAAACTTACTTCCTTTGTATTCTACAGACGGGGTCTTTATATAAATCTGACATATCAAGTTGTTTTCCTTTGGACATGACATCCGGATGTTTTCTGGTCAACAGCCAACCCATGTGTGCGAAGAAGAAACCGCGCTTTGCATTGTGGGGATCAGCGTCAGTCTCCGAGAATTTGTGATGTGTTCTGTGATCACGTGCCCATTCAATGATGTCATTCTGATTATAAAAGTTAAACAAAATCAATTAAAAGTTAACGCAGCTAAAAATTTATACTTATCTGCTCTTAGCAAACAATGTAAAACAGACAGGTTAAGTGCATATCGTTGCATCGTGCAACCGTTTATGCAAATATTGGCGAGACAATATGTGTGGCAAAAAGCCAAAATGTAGGATATGCCAGATCGAATGCAATCATAATCCGTGTGCCTTTCTGAGTCAAAACACACTTCTCACTTCAAAACTCATCACAAGCCGTGTGGCATGTAAAATCAAAACATAGGCTATGCCGTTCCAGTGAGATCATTAATACATACTTTTCTTTATAAACAAACATCTAACCACTTTTATATCTAGATTAGCATTTAATCCGAATAAATGTGTTTTTAAACAAAATATTGGCCTTTTTTCGTTAAAATAGTGAACGCCGATGTACGTCATTGTTCATAAAAAGGATATATATTTGACTCCGATTTTCGATGCATCCGTGTATGATGTGGCTTCCAGTATTAGACTATTATTATTAATGAGTTGATCGCCACACGTGGAAACATTCTGGATGTTGACAAAAATTAAGATCAATTTTTATTTTAATAACCATCATCCTAGAAGTGCGTAAACTATATCGATACGCAGATTTGAACGATATTACCACGACAATAATTTCGGGTATATTTATTCGATAGTTAACAAATTTTATTCTCAAAACCGCAACTAAGTTAGTTAAACATACAATTACCTTGAAAAATAGTATGTTTATGAAGGCGACGCAAAAAGAAAAGTGTACAAACCTGAAATGCGATACAGTTGAAAATGGCCAGAAGAATACGGAAGGGCAGTTTGGCCTTGTACGATCGGTGAGCCCAAAGTCGGTGTACCCCTGCAGTAACTCCAAGTTCCGACAACCAAAACAGAAAACCAGCTAAAATAAAATAAGAACTCTAATTGTTATACTGTATTGCAGTATTTCAATGTTAATAATATATTCATTATTGATAGTGTAATGACATTCCTAAACTCTTAAAAATATGTCGTCTGGAATTAGTTTTAAGAAAGGTCTCTACTTTACAAGTTTACACACTATCAAAACCAACGATAATTTGGTTCCCTAAGTGGTATTTATATTCTCAGGAACTTACACTCTAAATTGAAAATACATGTGGACAGTTTTATAATGTGGGAAATCATAGTAGTCATGTAACCATATAAACAACGAAAACGCAAATGTCATACAATAGTAGGTATTACTTAAAGATGCTTAAAACATACTGTATTGTAACTTTGCTAAAATGATGAACACCAGTAATATAACACCTTATGTATCACTATAAAATATAATTTATCGCAGTGACGTATTTATCACTATGAAATAATGTATATAAAATCTAATGTATCACTATAATTTCCATTATATCACTATTAGCAGTTGCATTATCCAAGACGTATATTATACGCGTATTAATAGGATGTAACTTTGTTCTCCGGGTTCCAGGATGCGGAAGTAAACCGGGGCGGTCCCGTTTATCAGTGTCCATCCTCCTTGCATGTTAAGTAACCGTTGGAAGTAAGAGTAGCGAAGGGTTCCCAGATTTATATATATATTCCCACTTTTCTCTGTGGCGGCTCTAAATAACCTATACAGTGTTGGCGCCTGGAGGGGCGTTAAACATTCAGTTCCCATCAGATGCCTGAGAGAAACGAAAAGTATGAACACCGTATTAAAACCCACTTTGCTTACCCCAAATTAAAGTTGACAGTTTTGCCTGAGGTATGAGATATAAGCCATATAAAGCACCGACATGAAGCACGGACATCAATATGATGTTTCTCCAGACATACTGTTTGGGTACTCGTCGTCGTTTGTAAGACAATTCGGTCATATCAGGTGCAAGGTTCAAGTGGTCCTCATGTGCATCCGCTGTCACCGGCATTGGCGGCTCTCCAATTCCAACGTGAGGTGCCATTATATTCACGTGTGTCTGTAATAGTTATACGTATATTAAAAGCAAAAGTAAAGGTAAAATAGTAGATATTATGATTGAACAAAATGGTACTGTTTCATTGTTGATAATGTTTCGAGTTGTGTGACATGAACCCTTATAGTTTTACTTTACGAAATATATCCGCTCGTGCTCCGGTCACACGTTATGCCGAATAAATATGTGTGTACTAATTATGCTGTATCCCCTACAAGCTGCGCCGACGCTAAGTACAACACAGGAATTGTGCAGATCCAAATGATTTATTTATAGCACAGGTATTGTTTATGTAAACACAAGAGTTAAACAGTCAGCGTGCCTTTTTAACGAAGCGTACGTTTCTAATCAGTTGTTTCTATTAACGGCTGGGTACATCAGGTGATTTAATGCAAATTTGACGGTAATATTATACACAAATACTTGACACAAAGTATCTATCATTTCCGTTAAGGTTAACAATAAGCATATTCTACAAATATCGTCTTAACAGTCAGTGTTTATACATATCGACATAAGAACATATCGACATAAGAACATATCGAGACGAAAAGCATAATACAATAATAACATACAAATTTATAACAAATCATAAAACCTGCGTAGATCATATTTCCATCACGTAGGAGACCATATTTCAAACACGTTGGATCACTGTTACTTGGAGATATCAGAAGTTACAAACACCTGTATTGCTTTTTTATATGAGTGTTACGTCACGGTTATTAGAAGACAAATCCAGGAACATGGAATTTGAATTTAAATTGTGCTAACTTTGCACCTTTATTTTTATATTTCGATGAAATGAATCGCTTCAAATGTATAATACACGTTTTTTATCTCCAGTTTTAATGTAACTTGGTGACAACTAATTCATCGTTTTAAAAACGTTGTCCACATTTAGACACTATTAGTTATTAAATTATGCTGACCATCGAACACTCAATACGTTGTATATCGATAGTTTGTATCACATGCATACAGTATAGCTACGCATTGGGTTTCATTAGAAATGTTGAGAGTGTGTGGTCCAGTGGTAAAGCATCGGACTCCAGATTGAGAGGTCGTATGTTCGCTCTCGGCGTGGCCATATCCTTGAGCAGGATCCACATTGCTTAGTACTGTAAAGTGATTAATAAAAGTTGCAAATACTTGCTTCGCAATCGATGTAAAAGACATATGTTTAAACTAACTAAATAATGTTTAATTTTCTCCAATAAGTTTTGTCTTCCCGTATATTAATAATATTGAATTAATTACCTGTACAATTTTAAGTTGATATTTTAAATCCTACTGTTATCCTTCGAAATAAATCCAACGCTTTGTAGAATGAGGAAGACCTACACATTATATACAAAGGACCAAGTCGGAAAAGACACGTGAAACAGTCGCATGTTTTGTATTAAGGTTCAAATTTGTGACGAATATGCACCACAGTGACGTATAGCATAATACAGAGTCCATGGGACATATTTTAGCACCCTATATCACAATGTCAAGATGACGTATAAAGTGCATCAGTGATATCTACACAATTATTGTGAATATACAAATCATGATAGGATGTGACTTAAACGGACCTTGAGCATGTTATAAATACGGTAAAGGGTCGTTGTGCACACCGGTTGTTTCACGGATAGTCGCTATATGACGTATATATAGTGGGAATAATTGAGAATAACTATTTATATTTATATTATATGATCAAATATGTAGTTTTGTGTAAGGGTAATGTAATTTAACAACACTTATTGGTTAACATAAATAAATAATACATACATAATACAATACCTTGGTTTTGATTTAAGAAATAAAATATTTCCAGCGGGTTTATATTGTCCCAGATCAATACCTGGTGGCGGGACTTAAAGACCATCGATACCAAGGGCCGTAGGCCCGCGGTTTCGATATGTTTCAAGTCCCAACCACCAGGTTTTGATCTCGCACAATATAAACCCGCTGGAAATATTTATTTTTTATCCGACATGGTTATGAAAATACTCAATACCACATAAGTACATCGCACTTTATACATCGTTTTACCTAGCGCATATTTTAGACGTTTTTACCCGATGGCTGGCACATGTAATACAATTTAATAATTCATTTTATTGGTATACAATTCAGCATGAGGTATCACCAGTAAAAACAGAAACAAGTTTTACACAATATAAACTCAATAATGTATAGCAGATCGTTTAAAAGTGTATAGCATTACAGGCATTAATGCCACACTGTTAAATATGTAGGCGTTACAATACCTATATACATACATAAAACCATTTGAGTAGGTTGATTGAATTATGTTTTACGTCCTTTTCTGCACATTTTAGGCTATCCTAGTATATTACGATGGATATCTTTGTGGTGGAAGCAGACCGCCCACTTTTTCCTGAGTTACCAGTACGGTATACCTCTTGTCATCCGACACTTTCTCATTTACAATTTTTTTAGCAGGATTAATTAGTCATCCACTAATAAACAAAATGTGGTGATTAAAAGTCATATATTTAAATGCAGGAAAGGTTCTAAATGACGAAACATCAGACTTTGTCTGTTTATACATGTTATTTACTTGTGGATAGGTCTGAATGTATTGAAGTTGGGTCAGTTGCGACACATAAATGTATACTCCTCAAAATCAGTTAAGGACCATCCTTTCATTATTTAAATCAGATTAAAGTTTGCATCATCGCACAGGTTTAAATACACATTGCCCGTACATTGCATTCCAAAAATGGTAACTGTTTCGTGTTTCTGTATTCTTTAGGAATATTTTCACCAACAAAATGATATATATATATATAATTGAAAATTCAGATAAAACATTTGAAATTTCAATAAAATGCTTTTTCTACACCCAAAAATGTTATTTCGTGTTATTTTCATGACTATTGATTCCTTAACAAACATATGTCACCATTTTCTTTAGAATAACTCTACAGATAAGCGTGCAGTGCCAAATATGCAACTAGGTCTTGAACATTTCCTCCATTTTGGATGCGATAAAAAACCAGCGTTTTTCAAAACTGTTCGGGGCTTCCGTGGCCGAGTGGTTAGAGTCTCTGACTTGAAATCACTTGCCCCTCACCGCTGTAGGTTCGATTCCTCAGTGGCCTAGGAATCTTTATGTGAGGAAGCTATCCAGCTGACTTTTGGAACGTCGTTGGTTCTACCCAGGTGCCCGCCCGTGCATGAAAATTGCCCGTTAAGCCTTCAGCTGGAGCCCGGATTATTAGCTTACCGGTACCACTCAAGGTGGCAAATTCTAACAATGGTTTTGGACATTGATGATACCTATGGAATATAAATAACCCGGGTAGACTTCTGGGATACACAGCTTATGCCCTGATTTTGGGGCAAAATCATCAAAATTTGACAAAAATCGCTGAAAACTGGAATATGTTTTTAAAAAATATCAGTGTAAATTTTAAATACGTTTATTGGTTCTGTTATGATAAATATACATTGATCTAACATGTGTATTTTTTAAAGGTAATACTTTACTGTTTTTTTTAATTTTTGGGTATAAACTTAAAATTTACAATTTTTACCCCAAAAAATTTAAAAAAAAAATCAAAAAAAATCAAGGGACATAATTTTTTTAATTTTTATAATAATTTTCATTACATAAATAACTTGTTTGGTAATAATGTAACCTATGGTTTGTACACTTGTATCTTATTGGGAGGTTAAACAAATATTTTAATGAAAATGACTATGGTCATTCTTTTACAAATTCAAAAGAAACTGGAAATAAATCGATGTTATCACATCTTGTGATAAGATTAGTTGTGTTTATCTCATGGATGCCAATAGTGAATCAGAGTGTGTGATAAACACTATTTAAGGAAAACAAATGTGACAAACTAAATTTGGGTGGAACAAAACTTTTAAAGGGGGTACGTCAGGTTTTTATATAGAAAAATCCAAATTGTTAAAATGTTCCAATCCATGATTAAAATATAATATCAATCGAAACATTATTTGAAAGTGTGATTTATAGGTCTACCATGTCTACAATTAGAATTTACAATTTATAATTTGAATGAAGTTGCGCTTAGAACGGTCACCTTAACCATGTTGCGTCACCTAGGATAGCATATTATTACCGTGAAGTATGCATTTCTTTGTAACTAAGGAGTAATTTATAGGCACATTCATTATGTTTTGGTCATTTACAATAGTAAATAATATTATTTGCCAATTTAAAGTCGGTCTCCTAGACCTCAAGGAAAAGTCTGGTGTAACCCCTGTAAGTTGACTTGCGGGTTTTATAAGTCCATCGCTCTTTATAGTGTGCCTATCCAGTTATTTTTACTATTAAAAACAGGCTCATTAGATATGCGAGACAATCCAAACCAGTGGTGCTATTGCGTTTCGGCGCTTTGGTTTCTGTAGAACCACTTTGTTTTAAACTATCACTTTTGTATTTTGTATGAATGTAGGATTTGATTTAAAGAAGAAATGTTTGAAGATGTAGATCTATATAACAATGACTTATGTGAAAACATTTACACCGACGCCAACTACATTCAATCTTTTATAATCATCTATATTTTTTCATCAGACTCATTTACACCAATTTCTAAATCTTCTTTATCTTGATCATCTTTAAGTGATCATTTTCAAACATTGCAGGCATATCAGAAGGTCACCATTACAACCGATATGTATATTGACATATATCTATATGAAGCCCTTCGCCAATTAGTTTAATAACTTAAGTTAAGAAAACAAAAGCCATTTGAGTACGAGGTAGTAGTAGGTCTACCTCATCCTCTTACAGACGGACAATTCAGATTTTTCATCACATTGAATGTCCTTATACGTGTATAGACCTTATGAAAATATTTCTCGGTTGATCCGTGCATCAAGGAAAGCAAACCGAAATGAGCATCTAGCATCCTTCCAGATTGACGATAGGGTAAACTATGCTCTCAACCTAACACATATTGGAGCCACGTTTATTGTTTTTCTGCCACTGCTCTTAGTGATGTGAGCGAGATGGCACCTGAAACAATGCAGGGGTCATGATGAAGACCTTTAATGAGCATGAACAAAAAATGACAAAATGAATATGAATGGGGGGGTCCTACCCCTCTGCATGTGACGGTGTGTTTGCAGTGGTTGTATTCTACCCCGGCAACATTATGATGTTAATTTGTCCAGGGAGAAGTGGGTTTGTGGCGTGCGACTGACTGGCCCTGGGCTGGGTGTTTTTCTGTGTCGCCGCCATTTTGAATAGCCTCTGAAAGAGTGAAATGCAGGTACCAACTTTCAAAACGGGTACGCAAAATGTATATTCACGAAAAAATAAGAAATTTTCAAAAAAGGTAGATCAGGTAATGATCTTCGACTCCTGTCAATTTCAACAATATTTAAGAATATACAATTTTTGTACCCGTTTTGAAACATTGGCAATTTCGAAGAAAACAAAAACTAGTTTTTTTCGATCTTCGCATTTGTACCGCGATTTCCGACTATGATATCTCAATAAAACCTGTCAACACGATTGTTTTATGAATCTCCGACATAATAACTGACTTCTGATATGATTTGTTTTCTTTGCCATCTAGTATAAGCTTTAAACTAGTGTTTCTAAAAAGAGTACTATAAAATCCGCGCATCTGCACGTGCTTGCAAAATGGAAACTACGTTGCCTCCAACACCAATTATTTATGTTTGAGTTATGCGGTTCAAGCACGTGAAATGACTTCTCTGCTTCCGTACTGAAAACCAAAAAATAATTTAAAATGTAGGCTACTCTGATATATTTTTTAAAAATATATTCCAGTTTTCAGGTGTTTTTCTTCAAATTTTGATGATTTTGCCCCAAAATCGGGACATAAGCTGTAAGATTATGGAGAAATATTCTTGCGGTCCTTAACTTATTTTGAGGAGTATAATATATACTCTCTTTAACGAACTGCGTGTACTAGTACAAAAACTAGTGTACATAGTTTGTTAAAGGAAGTATATATGTATATCAGGCCTTTTCTAGATGTATCTGAAATCCTTCACTCGAAGGTAGACGTGTTTTCTTTTTTCACTCACTCGCATAAGCTCGTTCGTGAAAGGAACCACACGTCAAACATCTCGTGAAGGATTTCCCTATATAATCGATCCCAGCAGTTAAATAATCTGTATGTATTGTGTTCAATCTCTCGGAAATGTGTGTATAAAATACATAAATTTCCATGTCAGATAAAAAAAATAAAATATTTCCAGCGGGTTTATATTGTGCGAGATCAAAACCTGGTGGTTGGGACTTGAAACACATTGAAACCATTGATTCCGGTATTATGGCGCAACAACTTATAAAATGACGTTGCAAAACGCCAGGTGCCCCTCCGGGCAATTTTCGTGCACGGGCGGGCACCTGGGTAGAACCACCGACGTTCCGCAAGCCAGCTGGATCACAGGAACTGGTCACTTTTAATTTTTGCCTTCTATTATTATAATTGTCTATAAAGGACTTTAATGGGAAATTTTGGAAAATGCTGGTGTTCTTTTTCAGAGGTCAAGCAGACGTTCGAAACAATCTCAGTTACATGCACACTATATACTAACATGTGCAGAAATAAATTTCCTATCCAACAATACCTTTCTTCCTACGATCCCTTGTAAATTCGCTGAGATATCCGAGTTCAAAGTCACCAAAGTGCAATTTCAGGCTGCTCGTCGTTTGTTTATGTCCCCTATGTAAACAAATGAAATTTACCGAAAATCAGGTGTCCGTTAATTCCGTCAATTTCGGCGCAGTATTCCAGCTTCAAATCACAACCAATTCACTATAGTAAAGCATCGATACGTAAATAAATCCATATTTTATCAGTTTGCATAGTCCGTATCACGAGAAAGTCACACAACAACGAGTATTTCGCCACTTGTTATCGGCACTAGCAGACTTTACAAATGAAACCGCCATTTTCAAATGAATTACGGGGCCGAATGACGTCATAATGCGAACCTAACAGCTATGGTAAAAAAAAAATACTTTTTAAAATTATTCTTGAATATATTATTAAATACGCTTGTGCTTATCCATAACACTATTATTGATTATAATAGTGTTATGGATAAGCACAAACGTATTTTCTAATATATTCAAGAATAATATTAAAAAGTAAAAATACTTACCATAGCTGTTAGATTCGCATTATGACGTCATTCGGCCCCGTAATTCATTTGAAAATGGCGGTTTCATTTGAAAAGTCTGCTAGTGCCGATAACAAGTGGCGAAATACTCGTTGTTGTGTGACTTTCTCGTGATACGGACTATGCAAACTGATAAAATATGGATTTATTTACGTATCGATGCTTTACTTTAGTGAATTGGTTGTGATTTGAAGCTGGAATACTGCGCCGAAATTGACGGAATTAACGGACACCTGATTTTCGGTAAATTTCATTTGTTTACATAGGGGACATAAACAAACGACGAGCAGCCTGAAATTGCACTTTGGTGACTTTGAACTCGGATATCTCAGCGAATTTACAAGGGATCGTAGGAAGAAAGGTATTGTTGGATAGGAAATTTATTTCTGCACATGTTAGTATATAGTGTGCATGTAACTGAGATTGTTTCGAACGTCTGCTTGACCTCTGAAAAAGAACACCAGCATTTTCCAAAATTTCCCATTAAAGTCCTTTATAGACAATTATAATAATAGAAGGCAAAAATTAAAAGTGACCAGTTCCTGTGAGCAGGATAGCACATGACCATGAGAAAACATTGTCAGATCATTGTACCTTTATGGCACAAAATGGGATATGGGTCACTGGCACTGGAGCCGCAGATATTATATAAAATAACTAAAAAAAAAAGATATCCCCCTAGTACCTATATAACACATGGTAGACATCTTTGATATGACCAACCTCGTTTAGAAGGCTGAATCTTTGTCAAATTACAGAATTGATTCAAATCCTCTACACAGTTCGTTAGGTCTGGCTCCCATTTATCACATTAAATTCACAGTTGTACACGAACGCTGTGCGGAGAAATTTAAGTAAAATCGCCGATTTCTGCCGTAACAACAGTTCCTACCTGACCCGCACTTCCGGCTGTACTAACTTCTCGAATATTTAGTTGTTTTTACAACCGAGACTTGATTAGTCTAGATCATCTGCGATGATTGCTTGTTTTCAAGACAAACGTTTGTATTTACAATCTAGCGTCGAAGATGATCAAGACTAATCAAGTATCATTTGTACAAGCAGTTAAATATTCGAGAAGTTGCGAATGGGTCTTTGTAACTGGTGATCCTATTGGGCATTCGGAACTTTTCGATAAAACCGGAAGTGCGGGTCAGGTAGGAACTGTTGTTACGGCAGAAATCGGCGATTTTACTTACGAACTGTGAATTTAATGTGATAAATGGGAGTCAGACCTAACGAACTGTGTAGAGGATTTGTATCAATTCTGTAATTTGACAAAGATTCAGCCTTCGAAACGAGGTTGGTCATATCAAAGATGTCTACCATGTGTTATATAGGTAATAGGGGGATATCGTTTTTTTTGTTTTTTTTATATAATATCTGCGGCTCCAGTGCCAGTGATATGGGTATATTAAATGGCAGGTGATAGAATTTGCTCTAGAAATGTCAAAAACATTAGGTATACAAGAGTCATTTATGAATGAAAAACCTTCCAAACACTGGTTCTATGGTTTCCTTTCACGTTTTTCCAATATGAAAATGATAAAAAAAACAAAAACATGAGCAAATCAGAGCCATAAGTATGTCAACTACCTCTATTAGTCATATAACTCTGAACTCCGTAACGCTTTGGTTCAACATGATCTCTTTGATCAACCTTCGCGCATATGGAAATGTAGATGCATCAGAGATCACTTGCAATCACAACCCACCAACAATTTTGGCCTCTCGCTACAACCGTGTGAACGCTGCTACCAATGGGAAATCTCCCACAACCACGGTCATTGCTTGTGTGAAGAGTTGGTTTTTGGTCGTCTCCCTGATACAAAATACACGGCAACTCAATCCGTATGGTGCAACAGCGAAACATTTCTTGACTTTTTCAAAAAAACATTTTTTACGTTATGTTAACCCACCCGCAATAGTACTGTATGATGGACACGTGACCCATATGCCATTGAACGTTCTTTCCGAGGCCAGTGGGGCTGCAGGTATTCACATATTTATACTACCTCCCCATAGCAGTCATATTTTGCAATCTCTAGATGTTGGCATATTCAGTCCCTGTAAGAGAACATCTCTTTGTCACCAATATGTAAACAACATCAACAATGTCATCCCTAGATACCAACTGCCAGAACTGATCGGTAAATGCTACGATAAAGCCATGCCACCGAGAAATTTGTAGGAGCGGGCATCTATGCCTTCAACCCCCAAAATATTATTTCTAATCTACCCAAGAAAACTGAAAAAAAAGAATGAAAATACCATCCACCTGTCACACAAGGCGAGACTAGACCATCAAAAGGTTAAGAAACAGTTGGTTGAAAAAGAAACACGGGTAAATCTCCAAAGCCGGAAGAGACTCCAACAAAAACGATGGATCAAAAACATACAATCAAGACGACTTTTCATCCTCAAGTGTGGAAAGGCCATAACAAGTGACACGTTTTATAACCTTGTTAAAGAAAGAAATGAGAAGACAAAATCAACTCGGACAACAAAAGCTGTGTCAAAGAAAATGCCAAAGGAAAAGAAAATCCAAGAAAAGAAAATCAGCAAAAGGCCATGTGTTGTAATGATAATTCAGCAACCTGGACCAAGTGGAGTTCCAAACAAAAACAACAACCATGAGGACGAAAGCCAGCTCATTGATGATGATGTTGACAATGGTCACCACCAGCATTCAAGCCCAAAAGAAAAAAAGATTCATTGAATGGGGTCCATGTGATCGCTGTCAAGGACGGATTCATTTAGAATTTTGAAGCACTATCTAAAAACTTCATGCCGGACAGATCTGTCCAACGTGTAGTCTCACAGTCTCACAGTCGTAACTAATATATAACTCGTATACAACAAACGGAATGATTTATTGGCATTTCTCACATTTGCAAATTATAAATACTTGAAAAAATACAGGGGTGATCTTGGATGCCAGGGATTAAAGCATTTTAAACCAATCTTTCAAAATCAATTGAATTTCTTTCTTTTTTAAATCTAATAAAAATAGTTTGGAATTTGGTGGGAGTCAATCGCTAACCGTTTCCTCCCTATTAAGAACATTTTGTGCATTTCTGTACTTTAAAAATGCATATAAACCACTGCGCACGAACGTTTCAATAGGTACACCAAAAAAATGTGTCGCTGGTAAGGCCTAAATTAAAATATTGTTTATTTGCCCTTTACCTACCCTGCAAACAAATCACTGGGTAGGTAGCTAGGTAAATTATTTTATTTCATTTGATAAAACAATATTTTTTCTTGCATGTTTTCTTTTTTAATTATATATTTTAACATGTATCTATTCTACAGTGTATGTTGTGTGTTTGTAATTAATATTTAATGTGTGCATTACATTACATAACACTGTAAGGCTGACTGCTTTTACATGTACCAACTTTGTACACTTTTGTATTGCGTGTTGCAATCATCGAAGGAAAATAAAGGATTTTTTGGAACGCAATAAAACATTTTGGGTCGGGGCTAAACATTTGGGTCGGTAGGTAAAGGGCAAACAAACAATATTTTAATTTAGGCCTAATGCACACGTACCTGTTTACGCTCTACGTATCGGTGAAGTCATATATGCGCCAACACAACATATTGAAGTAAGGGGCATACTACACCAATTCATGTTCCATAGGCCTACCTTATAGCTCTAAGCTCTGTACTGAGTTCACTAATATAGGAAGCTATATTTTTTATTACTTGTTTTGAAAGACCTATCTTAGTTTTATCAAAAAAAACATACAGAAGCCATACATTGAGTATGTTTTGAAAAAGCTGTTTGGGACGGATGGTGCTGACCCACCTACTTGCATGTAGAAACATGAGGAAAATGTAAGATATACTTCTTTCTTTGATTATGCAACACATTATGAATACATTGCACAAATGTATGATTTAACCTTTATAAGTACTCTTCAAAAGTTGAATTTTAATTTTTTAGCAAGATTTTTTGGTTTGTTTACCTTGACAACCAATCAAAATTAAGAGATTCTGTGTAATAGCTCCGAATTTACCCTGGAAATTTTTTCCTGCCCGCTGATTGGTTGGTAATTAGTGTAGTCTGATCTGAGGGGTTTCGCTATCGGTGGTTTGTTTTCAAGTAAGTATGCGATTGTTTCGCAATAAAAACTGTTGGAACTTTTGTTTTAGCCTACTTGGAAAATGTAATTTGATTATAGCTTTAATAGTTTTGTGTATTTTACGGTACCGTGAAGTCTTCGGTGCGCCGTATTACCGGCCACAAGGCTATGTCACATCAACATAAAAACAGCATGGTATTCCCAGATTTCGTGAAATATATTGACCAAAATAACTGAATTGTTTACTCACCTAGACTGATTGCAATGGTAAACAAATCTTCACATCTGAACGACTCCCGTGAAAAAGTATTAATTCAAGGACCTAAATCCATCACAAACTATACATAAATGCACTGAAATCACCCCACATGTACAAACAAAGATAACCCAGCGCGGAGTGAAATACATCAGCGACAGCATCTAAAAGCAAAAAAAGTGAGTCGTAAGAAGTACATGTACTCAGTGTTATATTAATTTTGGCCACGTGAGACTTCTAGACGGGGTGAGTGGAAGGTGTCAACTAGTTTCAATTCACTGAGATCTTACATTTTATTGGACGGCTTCATCGGTTGTTTACAAGTCTGATGCGTCAAACATCCATTGGCATTGACACAAGCCTTCAAGCGATGCATTTCCATGCTCAATCGGGAACGGCTGTATAAGTCTTCACCGGTAACTTTATCACTGTCTACACGGTTTACATTTTCTATAAACATGTTTTTATTGGGGTATGAGGCGACTCAAATGGATATATAAAGAATATCATGTTAGTGCCTGATCACATCCAGTTTATCAGGTGAGGCTGAGAAACAAATGAAGCCCGAGGCTGTGACGAGGGCTTCATTTTGTTCGTGCCGAACCTGATAAACGGGATACGATCAGGCACTTACATGATATTCTATTTATCATGTTGATCGTTTAAAATCATTTAATTTAGGGGCCTACCTTTTTTCCTTTTTCTTCCTTTTTTTTCCTTTCAAAAATACCCAGACGTCATCAAATATACCCTGACGTCATCAAAAGACGTGCTGATGTCATCAAAAGACGTGCACCTGACGGGATAGAAACGTAACTGCCGAGATAAGGTTTTATCTCAGGCACCCTGTTTCACGGCAGAATTATGCAGATCGACACGATAAAAAGCACATATGTTACCCCCAAACTGGATAAAGATTAGACGAGAAACGAACTTATGGTCGAAAACCTTGCTCTCTCCCCGCTTTAAATTGAAAAATCTAAATTATGTCTAATTTGGACGTCGATTGCAGGCTATGAACGATTAGTATGGACAAGTCATTGTATGAATCTAATCATCGAACATTTAGGTGTATATATATCTGTTACATTACGTGACCGAAATAATCCAAATATAGACAGATAGATATTTTATTCAAACATAAGGCATTACGCCCAAAAGTTCACATGCAAATAGTACATACCTATAAACATGTATTTGAAATACACACAATATTTTCCAGTTATTGACAATTTGTATACTTTTATAGGTGAGTTTCAAGATCATCTGTATATGTTACTAGTTAAAAAGTATTTGACAACTATCACGTATATAGATCTAAGTGTTTAATATATATTTTTAAATTGATAGTCCTAAGTAGAGTACTGATCAGTACACATTTATATCCGTGGACAAAAATGGAGAAAAGTGATATTTATTTATAAAACATGTCGTCTCTTCTTTAAAAACTCTTACTAATGAAAACTGACAGTTTCTTTAATAAACTCTTGTTTTCTGTTGTCATAAGTTCAATAATTGTTGGTATGTTTGGCCGTCAAAAATATTTGGTAACATATTCTTTTCTAATATCATGATATAGTGAACACTCCAATACAAAGTGAAATTCGTCTTCTAGTATATTCAAAGGAAGAGGTTGATTGTCCATGTACATACAGTACCTGTCGCATGTTTTGCTAGCCACAATCCTGTTCCATCTAAACGGTTTCCCAAATAAATCTATATTGGGCAGTGTATATGTTTTGCCATACAAATAAAAGTGAAATTCAATACTGTTACGATAATAAATAAGGCATGGCTATATTTAAGAAATAGAACATCGTTTACTGTGAATTATCGTTTAATGTATCACGGTTTGGAATTCAATTGTAAACAATAAAAAAAGGGCGAGTGAAATTATTGTTTACAATTGAACGACAAACCGTGATATATTATAGATAATTCACCGCAAACGATGTTCTATTTCTATTCTAATACCCCTAAAATGTGAAAATAGCGCACACATCTGAAATCTTTCGCATTGCTTTGCTTACTCTCCTAACATTGCATACGTTACAATGCGCAATGCGCAATGCTTATTCTCCTAACGTTGCAAAAATTACAGTGATATCTCGTTCAATATAACGAGATATTTTAAACTAGGCTATATAGTGCGGGTGCATTAAAATTTACTATAATGCTTAAGGAGAAACAAAATCATAGCGTTCACTAAAGGGCGGATTTAGGCCCTCCCCTAACTTCATCTCCACCCCACTCTCCACTAAAATCTGAAAAGTTATGAAAATTTGTAAGTAAAAAGCTTTGTTATGTTTGCGTTTGTATTTTTGGTGTCACCTCCTCTGAGGTTGATGTCCTTATATAACCTAATAAGATGTGTAAACGGGACGTTAAACCTCGTTTTCTTTTTATTTCGTGCGTTTTTAAGTTAATGAATATATATTATAATAATAATAACAATAATAATAGTAATCATAATACCCAGCACTAGGGTACCACATGTATACAGTGTAGACGCCTTAGAGGTTAACTGTAATAATCCACAGAACGACTTTTTTTATGGTGCTTATTACTGTTGTCCAAAGCTTGGACTTATAGTGAATATATACTACATGGGTCGTATCATTTACAACAAGGTTGTGCGAACGCTTTTGGTATTTATTCAATAGCACTATATTCGAAGTCTGTGACAGTATATATGAGCATGAGTAGGTCTATGATTAAACGTATTGATCACGTTTGCGAACTCACCCACTTCTTACAGATTTTTACAGTCAATAACAGTGTTGTTCGTCCTGAAAAAAATGTACAAGTCATATTTTGCGATCTTGAAACAGTACACTAACAGGCTTTCGGCAACACCGATTTTGCCATTGATAAACGGACGTTAGGTACCCAAAATCAAGTATGTATACAAATATATACGGCATATACAAGATATGGTCTAAAATGAAGAGTGGAGAAACAGCGCGTATTTGCACCCATTTTATTATGCATTCGGTTCCTGAATAAATACCTCTGTCACTCATTGTCTTAAAGGGACACACGGCAATCTTGATTTTTTTAAAACTCACGGCGTCCCGTTAGTTTTTCTCTTAACTTGCAATTGTTCAATCATTAAAATTAGTTGTTAGAATAGTTCAAAGCCATTTTTTTTTACATATTACTAACCTTTTATAATTATAATTAAAAATTTGGTAAAATAGTGAAGAAAACTGAAATCTCATTTTTTTATTTAATTATATGCAAGCCGTTTAAAGTCAAAATGACGCGGGATAACTAAATCGAGTAGCACATTTTAATGTTTGAATAAAACTCAAGATTGCCATGTGTCCCTTTAATATTAAAAGAAACGGATTAACATACCAACACGTTTCGCGAGCCATACTTCGTAAAATTCAAGTTCAGTCCAGCATGTATGTCGTATTTCATGTTTAAGCACGATATACGCTATTTGTATGTATTTTATTTCGCTGATTACACATTTTTTTACCAATATTTTTGTAACATATAAAATCGCTGATTTATAAAGCTTACCTGTCCTGTTTCTCCGTTAATGTATTCGTTTTGTGTGGATATTGTATCTCCCATTGTGTGGATATTTTCACTCCCAACAACCGTGCACAATTTGTTAAATATTTTCTTTCAATATTTGACTTTTTATTTAGTCGATGAGTCATTCAAAATATGATTTAAGCCTGTCCAATAACTCCAAAGAGTGTTTTGGTGTGAGATATATATATAAAACTCAAGATTGCCAGTATATTTATACTGAAAGGAAAAAGAAACGCGACACGGGCATTTTCGCTGTATATTGAATATACTGCACGCTTAATTCCATATATATTCCAAGGAAATCCAAAGATGTTTTGTAAAACAAAAAGTTGCAGTTAGTTAGAGAAAGGACAACTGTGATGTTGTAGACGTTTTAATCGCAGTACACGTTGTAACAAGAAATTCATAAATGTTGAAAAATTGAGCCATTTCTGTACTGTATTTAACGTAAAGAGTATGCAAAATGTTGCATCCTAAGTTTGCTCACATGGTTGAGCCAAATGCATACTCTGTTAATAATGAAACTTTGCAGGAATACTATTTGCTGTGTTGCGTGTTGTTTTAGTCTTTTTTCCGAAAGGAAAGATCTTACGTAGCCATGTACCATTCGATTAACAGTAGCATATTGTACATACAATATATAGCGGTTACCGTGTCGCGTTTTTTTCCTTTCAGTATATATATATAAAAATATATATATATATATATACAAGCAAAGTTTTACGTAAGCGTAAAATAGCTGCCGAGAGGAAATAGCATATATCTGGGTAGGGACTGGAAACGAAGTTTGACATAATAACAAATCAAGTCACGGGTTTTAAAACAATATTAAACACAATAATGTTGACGTAAACACGCCACGACCGTTTTTATTTCTTACCAGACACATTCTTATCGAGTTTTACCATCAGTTGTTCCTATCAAACATTTTGAATCAAGGTGGGCGACCTCGCTTCTCTCTGTTCAAATACCTTGATTTGACTTACATACTGATTACAATTCAACTTTGGGCTATAAGTACACATCAGCAGATAAATACAGATGTTCACATGTAAGGGATGCATGTGCGTTAGCGTGTGCAAATTTTACAACAGAGATAAACGTCTCAGTGCTACCATGTGTAATTATAAGATTGCGTTATCAAAGTGCAAAACTCAAAGAAACTGTTCATTGCTACCTTACCATTACATGTGCAATTATGAAAACCATATAGGCAGCGACTAAACCCATCGACTAGTATATAACACGGCGGTATTTACGAGAATACCGCATTATAAATGGGTATTATTCCATAAAAAGATATTATTCCATAAAAATACAGATATGCACTTATTCCATTCCAATACTTGTGGTTTCATTCAGTTTCACTTAAGGTTTCATTATGCTCCGTAAAAAATCCAGGACGTGAAGATACCGGAAATATTGCCGCATTCTACACTTTAGTTGACTGCTCTACGAAAACGTCATTTGAGGCAATAAAACGGCAAGCTTTGAACATTGAAAAATATGTGTTTATACCATTCAAGTTTTTTAGACGGGTTCCCTATGAATTGAAGTTGTAATGCATGCTTATTGTCGGCTACATGATTCACAGTCTGTTAACCATAGACATATTCTAAACCCATATAAGAGAATAATAATATATACCGATAAAAATAAGTTCAGCAAGTAAATAACATATAAATCCCGTTGACCAGATTCTAGGATATGTGTAGAAGCGGGCATGGGCAATATAACTTACATAATTAGCAGCTATATAAAGGGAATAAGTATCAAAAGAAATACGCGAAAACAATAGCAACATGTGGTAATCTACATGTTTTACAGAAATTATAATATCGGTCTTATTTCAATGTAAAGGGAGGTAATTTCACAAATGGTAAAACTTTGGTTCCCTATATCTTTATAATGGCAAGGGAAGTGTGTGTGTGTGTGTGTGTGTGTGTGTGTGTGTGTGTTTTCATTTGCTAACATACACACGGCAATCTAGAAGTAAGTATTTAGCAATTATCAACATTGCAAATATATTTATTAATCCAGCATCGCATTACTTTGAATCTACTAGTAATTAAATAACATTGTATGTGTATCAAAGGTTGCAATATTCTACCGGTGCAATTTAATCAGCAATTAGTAATTTGATCTGTAAGCAAAATAAAAAAAATAAAATAAATAGCAAAAAGAGAGGCCGGGAGTAAAAAAAAGTATCAAGATTTCCGTGGGGATGGAGGGTTATGCCTCTGCATGGATAAACAGTGGCCCTTTTCGTGCCCGGAAACCACACGGGTTTTTTTATGCACATGTATCTAAAATTACAATGAGGACGAGTGTGTACATGGTATAACTAATGCGGCAGAATATATGTATGCGGAAATGTTCAAACAATGTATGTCGACATCTCTAATTTACTTAACCTGATGACGCTTGAAACATCTCATCCAATGTTTTAACTGATTATATTGAAGTTAGCATTCAATGCGAACAGCACGAATGTCATGTGTGTGTGTGTGCGTGTGCGTGTGTGTGTGTGTGTGTGTGTGAAAAAAGGCAGCCAGTTACCACAGATTTGTTTTATTCTGATAGAAATTGTTACTCAGGAGTTGCGTTTAAACCCAATCCCCCAACCCCCATAAAACGCTGCATGTCAGTACTATCTTAAATCAATATTTCAGCCTAAAGGGCCCACTACAACCACCACCACCCCTTCACAATCCCCCTCCCCAACCCCAACACCCCCTAACCCCCCCCCCCCACACCTACCCCGCCCCACCACCACCACCACTACATTTCATTTGGTCGTTTTGTCACGTTGATTAAATGTCTAAATCACTGCTGTATTGGTTCAGGTGCTACTTGAGTGGTGGCTGAAAACAATGGTCGCGGCTTCAGCAAAAGATGGAGAGTTAAAGACAGAATTTGTTGCAACTGTGCAGTTCTGCAGGTGAGAAAGTTTTAGGACCATTCTGCATGTTTTTATCTCCAAGTAAATTCCGGTTGGCGACATACAAGTTGTTTGTGGTAGTATGCCGCATACAAGTTGTTTGTGGTGGTATGCCGCATATAACTTGTTTGTGGTGGTATGCCGCATATAACTTGTTTGTGGTGGTATGCCGCATACAACTTGTTTGTGGTGGTATGCCGCATACAACTTATTTGTGGTGGTATGCCGCATACAACTTGTTTGTAGTGGTATGCCGCATACAACTTGTTTGTGGTGGTATGCCGCATACAACTTGTTTGTGGTGGTATGCCGCATACAACTTATTTGTGGTGGTATGCCGCATACAACTTGTTTGTGGTGGTATGCCGCATACAACTTATTTGTGGTGGTATGCCGCATACAACTTGTTTGTGTTGGTATGCCGCATACAACTTGTTTGTGGTGGTATGCCGCATACAACTTGTTTGTAGTGGTATGCCGCATACAACTTATGTGTGGTGGTATGCCGCATACAACTTGTTTGTGGTGGTATGCCGCATACAACTTATTTGTGGTGGTATGCCGCATACAACACTTTCCGCATACAACTTGTTTGTGGTGGTATGCCGCATACAACTTGTTTGTGGTGGTATGCCGCATACAACTTATTTGTAGTGGTATGCCGCATACAACTTGTTTGTAGTGGTATGCCGCATACAACTTGTTTGTGGTGGTATGCCGCATACAACTTGTATGTAGTGGTATGCCGCATACAACTTATTTGTGGTGGTATGCCGCATACAACACTTGCCGCATACAACTTGTTTGTGGTGGTATGCCGCATACAACTTGTTTGTGGTGGTATGCCGCATACAACTTGTTTGTGGTGGTATGCCGCATACAACTTATTTGTAGTGGTATGCCGCATACAACTTGTTTGTAGTGGTATGCCGCATACAACTTGTTTGTGGTGGTATGCCGCATACAACTTGTTTGTAGTGGTATGCCGCATACAACTTATTTGTGGTGGTATGGCGCATACAACACTTGCCGCATACAACTTGTTTGTGGTGGTATGCCGCATACAACTTGTTTGTGGTGGTATGCCGCATATAACTTATTTGTGGTGGTATGCCGCATACAACTTGTTTGTGGTGGTATGCCGCATACACTTGTTTGTGGTGGTATGCCGCATACAACGTGTTTGTGGTGGTATGCCGCAAATACCAACTCAACTCAACAAAGATAAATTGCATGAAGCTCGTCATGTTAAACCTTAAATGAATAAACAAGTGGAAAAACAAGGCTTCAGTGATCTAAAAACTGGGACATGGTCAGGAATTGAATTGAATTGAATTGGGTTTTAAGGCGCACCAACACATGACAGGTTATATGGCGCCTAACAGGCATGAACATGCCAGGCTCATCCTCCATGTATGTGGAAAATGGGCCTAGAACCTTCTCACCCTGAACTGCAGAGTTGCTGCAAATTCTATCGTAGAAACTCCATTTACGCTGGAGCCACGTTTATTGTTTTTCTGCCACTGCTCTTTTGATGTGAGCGAGATGACACCTGGAACAATGCAGGGATCATGATGAAGACCTTTAATGATAAAATGAACATGAATTTGGGGGGATTTTACCCCCCTGCCTACCCCTCCAAAGTCATCTGCAGTGGCCTTATTCTTTGCCCCGTGACCAAACGGGGCCCCCGGGAATCACACGGGGCGGAACATGGTCAGGGGCGAACGGAAAGGACGGGTTGTCAAGTATGGCTGGGTTTCTTTTTTTCTCCGAGCTTTTGATGAAATTAACATTCAGAACAAATTTTGTAAAGATCGGATGAAAAATGAAGGACCCGGAGTTTTGATAAAGCAAAACATAGCATTTGTCATTCAATCAAGGGCGACAGTTCTTCTGTTTCCGCTCAAATGTGGCTGGTTATTGAACTTGTTTAAGTTTTCATTGTAATACATACTCTGATGAAGGAGCTAGAGCGTTAACAAAACAAAGTATAGCATGTTAAAATAATGCAAGAGCCACAACTTAGCTGTTTTGGTCTGACATGTCTAGTTGCCGAACCATTCCGAGTGTTAATGATATTAACAAATTACAATGATATCAGGTATACATGATTTGTTTGTTTGTTGATTATCATCATCTTTCAGCACATTTTAGGCTATGGTCGATCTTTTTAGCAGAACACCCACTTATTCCTAGGTAAAACCAATATTGTATTCCTTCCGGCAGGACCGTAAGAATCGACCATTTCTCACTTACAAGAAGAGCTCTTAATTGGATGCGATCCCATAGCGGTGAGAGGTGATAACGTTTCAAATGCGGCTTTACTCTCTTGATCACAGAGACGATTATATGATGAAAAATGAAAAACGAAGCAAAATATTACATACTTCCATGGCCATAGCTCTGATGTTACTTATCCAATCTCGCTGGTTTCTAACTTTTCAAAGCCTTCAATATCAACAATCCGCCCAAGATCGGATGAAATATATACTAAGCGACTTTAAAAACGCATACTGATCATTTCCAAAAATTGTAAGTGAGGAAGTGTCGATTCTTAAGGATGGCGGGAAGTATACAGTACTGGTTCTACCCAGGAAAGGTGGGTGGTCTGCCTCCACCACAAAAATGTCGAACGTCATATTTAGCCTTAAATGTGTTGAAAATGGCGTAAAACACCACATCTCAATTGAGGCAGAAAAAATAAAATCAACCATATTTTATGTAACTCATGTACCTCTAACAGAGACATTAAACAAAAGAAATCATTTTATTTAAGTGAATATAACCAAAATGAGGTCATGAATATCTATACCCTCACGCCACTGAGACAGTCACACAATATTGGCACCGTCAATAGCGAATATGACCTTCGTTGACTCGAATACAATGTTAACATCGCCTCATGGATCCAGTGGCATTCTGTACATAACTTCGAGGCATAGTGTTCCACTCAGGCTGGAGATATGAACATCTTATTCTAATAAATACCGAAAATAATATATATATATATATATATATGTCAGGGTACAGTTCTTCCCTCATCCAACCAGATATGTTCTTTTATTAGTATCACATTTGGCTCCAGAGTGTCTATTCAAAGAAAACAGTTTCTGCAACACTGCCAAACGATAAGTTGTTTCTCAAAGAGTTTTATTTAAACTGCCGTGTATATCAGTGTTTTTTGTTTCGTATTTGTTATTTTCGTGTTTGTGTACTCCTGATGAAGGCGTTAGCCGAAAGCGCTTGAGTTTTTGTAAACTGTAGCACTGTATAAATGTTTTTTTCCCCATCAATTAATTTATTCCAACATTTTCGTATCCCCTCGGGGATCCAGTGCTTTTTGAAAGGTATTTTGTAGATGTATGTATTTTCTCACCCTTATATATATATATATATATATATATATATATATATATATATGCTAGTGCTAACGAACTAAAATATGCAGTAAATAATGTTAATTTATATTTTTTCAAGTCATGATACATCGTCAGAGTCAAGGTAAACACGAATATTAGAACATGTAGATTTTAGTATTGATCGTTATAATGGTATACTAGTGTAAACCCTGATATAATATGTATACTGTGGACCTAATTAGAATATTTTATCATTTT
The DNA here is from genome assembly GCA_037043455.1 of Cyrtodaria siliqua. Lineage (NCBI taxonomy): Eukaryota > Metazoa > Mollusca > Bivalvia > Adapedonta > Hiatellidae > Cyrtodaria > Cyrtodaria siliqua. The sequence goes on from JAWPHD010013363.1 coordinate 45,245, forward strand.
TAGGTACTTGAAATTATAAATATATCTAGAAAACTAGCTTAAATGTAATGTCATCGAACGCACCTTTTGAAATGTTTTACCTATTTAACATTTTATAATCTACATGTGTATATAAATGGAACGTTATACTTAATAAACATCGATCTTCAATCACCTGCGTCTGTTTTAGGCCAACGAAGTTTAGTGTTTGGTTTTTTTACATATGATTACTAACTTTTGATTATATTGCATCGAAGTATACATTTAAACATATTGTAGAATAACGATAAAAGGGGACAAAATAAAATGTTATTACTTTTAAATTAATAATATGCAATCATGTTTAAAGTCAAATGATACATGATTTATAAATAACACCGACATAACTCATTGGCGCCGGTGAGTTACGTCGGTGTGTTCTTGGGCAAAACTCCGCCGTAAATCGGGCAGTCCCGAGTATCGGAGTCTATCCTCACAGCACGTTTAAGAACAAGTTCTCGGACTCCTATGTATCCTTCCCCTCTCTCTGGACCAGCTCTAAATAATGGAATGTGGTGATGAGTCGTTAAACAACATTTAGTCATTTTCAGTTCCTTTTTCCGTATATTCAATAGTGCGCGATGTAACGCCTGTTCCAACATCATCAGTGATTTCAAATCATGTCATCAGATGTCATCGAAAACAGAAACATTTGAATCGCTAAGGTACCGACCATTTTGATTTCGTGTTGGGGGAGTGGGTGGGTGGGTGGGGGTGGGGGTGGGGGGGGGGGACTTGAAGGGGGGGTGGGGGGGGGAAACAGTCCCTCAAATTCTTGAAAAAAAAATAATCCAGTCTTCTCTCACATTCTTGGAAAAAAATAATGAAGGGGGGAAAAAAACAGTCCCTCAAATTCTTGAAAAAAAATAATCCAGTCTTCTCTCACATTCTTGGAAAAAAATAATCTGGCTGTGAGTCCAATTAGAGGGGAAAAACTTCAGACTATATGATAAATGTAGATCTACTTCACCAGCCACTGGATTCAACATGGAAATGTTTAACCCCAATCTGGCTACATCCACAACTTCTGCTCAGAAGTTTATCGAAATCAGTTGTAGAAGACAGTGTTGTAATAAATGTGATGTACATAGATCATTATGGTGGCTGATTTCTGCCATGTCGTCTTGTCGGACCCGCCAGAAGACGCCACGCGAAAAGACGACAAAACAGTATTTTGTCGTCTTGTCGCCCGCCAGAACGACAAAAACGAAAAGACGACAAGACAACAAGACGACAAAATACAGCTTTTTGTCGTCTTTTTGTTTTTGTCGTTCTGGCTGGCGCTTCACGACAAGACAAGACGACAAATTTTTAGCCTTTTGTCGTATTTTCGTTTTGTCGTTCTGGCGGGCGCCAAGACGACAAGACAAATACAGCCTTTTGTCGTCTTTCGTTTTGTCGTTCTGGCCGGCACCACAGATAAAGACGACAACTAGCCACATTTATTTGTCGTCTTGGCGAGACGACAAGACGACAAAATGCTGCTTTGTTGTCTTTTCGCGTGGCGTCATTCGTTACACTGTGTGGTGTTTGTAATTCGTACGGGCGGCCTACTGTGATTTCGTTACATTGTGTGTTGTTTGTAATTTGTACGGGCGGCCTATTGTACATTCGTTACACTGTGGGGTGTTTGTAATCCGTAAGGGCGGCCTACTGTGAATTTCTTACATTGTATGGTGTTCGTAATTCGTACGGATTGTCTACTGTGAATTCGTTACTGTGTGGTGTTTGTAATTCGTACGGGCGGCCTATTGTACATGCGTTACACTGTGTGGTGTTGGTGTTTGTAATTCGTGCGTGCGGCCTCCTGTGAATTCGTTACATTGTGTGGTGTTGGAATTCGTAAGGGCGGCCTACTGTGAATTCGTTACACTGTGATGTTTGGAATTTGTATTGGCGGCCTAATGTGAATTCGTTACACTGGGTGTTGTTTATAATTCGTAGGGGCGACCTACTTTACCTTAATTACATTGTGTGGTGCTTGTAAGTCGTACGGGCGGACTATTCTACATTAGTACCTTTGTTTTAAAAGCATTTAGGTTACGAAACGAAACACTATACAGAAATTAGCTATTTCTAAATATAATGTATGTAATATGTCATGGTTGTAAACGTATATGTCATGTTTGTATAAACGTATGTACGTATAAATCAACATGATAACAAGCATATTGACCATTTTAATTAGAAACGTTTTTTGGTGAAGAATGCAAGCACATTGGTAATACGGACCGTCAGTAAAGTGTTTTCATTTACTGGGACTGCGTGTCTTGTAATTTGACTGTCAGTAAAGTGTTTTCATTTACTGGGACTGCGTGTCTTGTAATTTGACTGTCAGTAAAGTGTTTTCATTTACTGGGTTAAAACTTGTCTTCACTAAACAACGGGTGTCTTTGTCATTGTTTATTTAAATTCTGTGGTAAACAAACAAATTAATCACCAATTAAATTGCAACTATTAATAACTATTAAAAATCCGTGGTGGATTAATAGTCATGTATATCTGTACTTATATTTACATTATATTATATATGTTTATCATACGGATAACAAGCTGTTTTATTTGACTCATTTGATATAATACATGTGTTAAGGAAATTGTGATGAATTGTAATTTATTTATGCAAGGAAGTGTTATATCAACGCCTTCTCATTGTATCAGCTCAGTTAAGATAAACTGCATATTTGGACATGTATTGTTTGTAATAACTACACTGTTGCCATGCTTTGTAATTGTATTTTGTATCCTCATGGGCTTTTAAGCCTATTGGAAATTGGAAATAAAGATCTATCTATCTACATTCCTTGTATTGTGTAGTGTTTGTTATCTAGTACGGGCGGCCTATTGTACATTCGTTACATTGTGTGGTGTTTGTAAGTCGTACGGGCGGACTATTCTACATTCCTTGTATTGTGAGGTGTTTGTTATCTAGTACGGGCGGCCTTTTGTACATTCGTTACATTGTATGGTGTTTGTAATTCGTACAGACGACCTACTAAATTAAACATTCATTACATTGTATGGTATCTTTGAGTCGTACGGGCGACCAACTGTACATTCGTTGCACTGTGTGTTTGTCATTACATTGTATGGCGTTTGTAAGTCGTACGAGCGGCCTACTGTACATTCGTTTCACTATTGGGTGTTTGTTAAGTAGTACGGGCGGCCTATTGTACATTCGTTACATTGTGTGGTGCTTGTAAGTCGTACGGGTGGACTATTCTACATTCGTTACATTGTGTGGTGCTTGTAAGTCGTACGGGCGGACTATTCTACATTCCTTGTATTGTGAGGTGTTTGTTATCTAGTACAGGCGGCCTATTGTACATTCGTTACATTGTATGGTGTTTGTAATTCGTACGAACGACCTACTAAATTAAACATTCATTACATTGTATGGTATTTGTGAGTCGTATGGGCGGCCAACTGTACATTCGTTGCACTGTGTGTTTGTCGTTACATTGTATGGTGTTTGTAAGTCGTACGGGCGGACTATTCTACATTCCTTGTATTGTGAGGTGTTTGTTATCTAGTACAGGCGGCCTATTGAACATTCGTTACATTTTATGGTGTTTGTAATTCGTACGAACGACCTACTAAATTAAACATGCATTACATTGTATGGTATTTGTGAGTCGTACGAGCGGCCTACTGTACATTCGTTTCACTATGAGGTGTTTGTTAAGTAGTACGGGTGGCCTATTGTACATTCGTTTCACTGTGAGGTGTTTGTTAAGTAGTACGGGCGGCCTATTGTACATCCGTTACATTGTGTGGTGTTTGTAATTCGTACAGGCGGCCGACTGTAAAAAAAATTAATTGGGTGGTGTTTGTAATTCGTACGGTTGTCCTACTGTGATTTCGTTACATTGTGTGATGTTTGTAGTTCGTACGTGTGTCCTACTGTGATTTCTTTACAGTGTGGGGTGTTTGTAATTCGTACGGGTGTCCTACTGTGATTTCTTTACAGTGTGTGGTGTTTGTAATTCGTACAGGCGGCCGACTATACATTATTTACATTGTGTGGTGTTTGTATTTCGTACAGGCGGCCGACTGTAAATTCGTTACATTGTGTGGTGTTTGTAATTCGTACGGGTGTCCTAGTGCTTTCGTTACATTGTGTGGTGTTTGTAATTCGTACGGGCGGTCGACTGTGCTTTCGTTACATTGTGTGGTGTTTGTAATTCGTACGGGCGGTCGACTGTGAATTCGTTACATTGTGTGGTGTTTGTAATTCGTACGGGAGGTCGACTGTGAATTCGTTACATTGTGTGGTGTTTGTAATTCGTACGGGCGGTCGACTGTGATTTCGTTACATTGTGTGGTGTTTGTAATTCATACGGGTGTCCTAGTGCTTTCGTTACATTGTGTGGTGTTTGTAATTCGTACGGGCGGTCGACTGTGAATTCGTTACATTATGTGGTGTTTGTAATTCGTACAGGCGGCCGACTGTAAATTCGTTACATTGTGTGGTGTTTGTAATTCGTACGGGTGTCCTAGTGCTTTCGTTACATTGTGTGGTGTTTGTAATTCGTACGGGCGGTCGACTGTGAATTCGTTACATTGTGTTGTGTTTGTATTTCGTACAGGCGGCCGACTGTGAATTCGTTACATTGTGTGGTGTTTGTAATTCGTACGGGCGGCCGACTGGGCATTCATTACATTGTATGGTATTTGTTATGTAGTACACACTGAATGCACACTAAATCGTATGGCTTACTTCTAACCAGAAATACGTAATGTAAATTTGAAATTCAGGGTTGCATGAACAAATAACTACACAGTATATACTTTTATCAAATCTCAAATTTAATGGAATATCTTGTACTTCAGATATTTCCCTTCCTTTTTACAAGTTTAACAAATATATAATGAACAAAAAGGCAAAACTAACAAGTAAATTTTCAAACAATCATTTGTCTGTACTATTTACAATCCACATTATCGCATACAAAAAGTTTTATCTTAACATTTCCTTTTAAATAAACAATTTACAAACAGGTATGCACATGCTATATATTGGTTTTATTTTCGTATTCGTATGTGACCCTGGATGACCCCGCATACATTCCACAAAAACCCGTCGGGTGTCATACTTTACATCGTATTTTTTATTTTTTTCATTAAAGTTTACACATAACATTGTTCCAGCATGTTTCGTATATACAAAACACGTCAGAAGACTATATATAGAATGATGTTCCACGGAAAACTGGTGTCGCCTGCCGTGTGATTATTTCAGCAAGAACAATCAGTTATGAGCTTTGTCAGGTTGCAGGTTAAAGTTTTATGAAAGGGTGCAACCCTGAAAAAATGAAAGTCAGAGTTATTGGACATGTGTAACAACATTCAATGGGTTAAGTTGAATGTGTGTGTGAAGGTTCAGGAATATAGGTCAAATACTTTTCAAGTTATGACCTAGGTCAGATTGCAGGACGGACTGACGGACGACGACGGACAAAGTGATCCCTAAGTGTCTGCCATGCTACACATGGGACACAGATATAGGCACTATTAAGCAAACAAATGAATACCCAGACTAAACTGGCTTTTTAGTGACTATAGAATTATTAAGTGCGTAACTGATTTTAAAACTCAGTTAATAGTGATAGCAAAAGAGAACATAACAAATAACATAAAAAGATTATTCGTTTGGTGTTTAACGTCATTTTCCAGCGCATGTTAGGCTATGTATGGCGGTCGTTTTTTTGAGGCGGAGGCAGAGAAACCCACTTCTTCCTGGGTAGAGCCAGTATTGTATACCTCCCGCCATCCGTAAGAATCGACACGTTCTCACCTAAAAGTTGAGATTCCAGTGGAATTCAAACCCGCAGCGTTGAGAGGCGAGAAGGTTTACAACGCAACGTCGTTAACCCATCGACCACGGATCGATTGACAAAACATAACATGTAAATACTAAATGTTCTTTAGTGTTTATCCAACTTTTTCAACCAATCAGTTGCCTCAGATTTTGAAATACGTGCACTAATTATGCATGAATATTTTGTACTACCGGTACAGCACTGTTGATGATTAAGACAGAGTGGCCTATATAGAGACTTTAGATAAACCTGTTGTAAACAGTAAGTCGGATAGAGTCTATGCAGAGAAAATATTTACCATTAAGAAACCGTGGTCAGTCATATTTTTCATAGCCTATATTTAGAATACAAAAATTCCGCACATTTTTTGTGAAATTATTAGTATTCAAATGGTCCCTGTTCAACCTAAACCCAGCTGATGACATTCTTTTCCGTGAAAAGATTAGTATTCAAATGGCCCCTTGAAACGCAACATTTCCCTTAAATAATCATTTTGGAAACAGGTTTGCATATGCTATGCTGGTTTTATTTTCAATATCGTATTCACAAGTGACCCTGACCCTGCATACCATTTCTCTACTATCCTAAATATCAGTATTCACCTGGGCCTCCAACCTCGCATCTATTCTACTAATAAAATCGGTCTAGTTTTAAAGATAAGTATATGCATATAAAATCCTGACCTTACGTAGGAACGACCCCCACCCCCCACCCCGACCTCCGCACCCACACCCACAATAATCTGAGCGAGTGGGAGAAGTACGTTTTGCCCCCACCCCACAAAAACACCCACCCTAATGTTTTCTCAAATTATGTGTTGATCTTTAAACAGTAACAGGACAGGGAATAAAAAAGTAATTAGGCAATATATTGCGTGTCCATTAATGTCTGGCATACACAACCAAAACGTTTTTAATTACTGACGATGTTCAGAATACCCCATCCCCAACCCACCCTCTCCCTGTATCCACTCCATATCTGAAACGTACCACTCCTCTATCGCCGACCAAATAATGATAACTAAGATAACTTTTTCTAAGGCTACTTGTGACTCAAAGATGTGAAAATGCTCTTTACCCATAAATGATATAGAGGATCTTACACGAGTACTCATTTATTATTGAATTTATTAAACGAGTTGGCAAAATGACATAATGTGAGGCTCTTGCCGAACATTATATCATTTTTGCTAACGAGTTCAATAAATTCAATAATGAATGAGAACGAATGTTAGATTCTATTTATTACATAACTTATAACGTCACATTACGTCAGAAAGCGTACATTAACGTTATGTTATACCACTAGTGGAATATCAAAAATATTGAATGGTGTTATTACACTCCCACACCGCATGTTATGTGATAAAATAACATATACCATTGCAAAATAACTATACTGTCCGGGTGACGGTTGCTATGAGACTTTGCATTGATCTAAACATAATTATTTCCATTGTTAAACTTAAATGATTTGCCTTTTACGTCAGTTTTAGCCTAAACATAAAACTCGTTTCTCTATATGTAGACATGTACAATGCAACACCTAAAAAATAACTCATGTATCGGAGTCTGTCAAAGATCAATTCGTTAGTAAGAGCAGGGCAGGTTCTCGGAGTCTCTCGGGGGCGACTCGAACTAACATATACTGCGTGAATGAGCCGTTAAACAATATTCAAAAATAACTCATGGGTCATTTTATTTGATAGAGTATTAATACATACCTATGCACAAATATTAAAATGGCTGAATTATTCAAACATATACATCAATATAATCGGCATATTTTTTACCTCCTGTATTATAGAGATTATTAGTAAACATACTAACAATGAATACATATAGTTTTACATATGTAATACAACATAATGTTGCATATGTAAAACAACAGGCATTTGCAATGCACACTCGTCATACAAAATGAAAAAAAAGAAATGAGGGAAAACATCGTTTCAGATCTGTTTGATGCCTGCACATGAAAAGAATAGTTTGAAACATTATCCTGAAGACAAAAAAGGTTTTCGTGAACAGTATATTTACTACGATCAATCCTAGAGGCAATTAAATACATGGTATACATTTATACAAAGACAGTAATAACCAAAAGTACCGAAATTAACATGAAAATTACGTAAATTAATGCCATTTTTTTATAAAAATAATATGTGTACAAATTGAGCAACATAATTATTGCAAAACGTCTCTATAGCAACCGTCCAAAGTTCTATAACACTACAGGGTCTTGTCTAGCACCAGATCACTTTTATCCCCGGTTCTCTCCCTTCGGAGTTCCACGTATTCTTTTGGCATGGCCTTCCTATCATACACTTGTCCGAGAAAAGCGAATATGTCTAAAACTAACGTGGTAGAATTTAGAAACCATCCTAATTCAGATGTAGAATAATCCTGCGGAAAGGTGTGATGGTAGTTATGGAAACCTTCTCCTGAAGCAAAAATGCTGACTAAGACATTCTGTGCTGGATTTATACGTACATCATACGGTCTCCAGCCCCACATATGAGCCGCACTGTTCACAAACCACGTGCAGTGCAAGGTCGCACAGTATCTTAGCAACGCACACACAAAATACGCAGTAATTACCGACTCTCCAAAAAGCAGAATGGGGAGAACAGTAGGAATGACGAAGCAAAACAATACCACGCCCTGTAAATAAAACCTGAAATAAAAAAGATAGATGACTGGTTGTGATCTTGTAAATCAATATATGTTAAATAGTCAATATTTCTTTAACCCTTTTAATCCCATATTTCTAAAAAAAATATATAAAAATATGTTGATCTACTTTTAATATATTGTTCAAATGTAGTTCAAGGTTGCATATGTTAATAAATTACTACTTAAGATTACATCTGAACACATAGATACAACAGCTTTTGAGGTCATTGAACCACTTCTTAGTTGACCGACGTAATTTACAAAGTCAACATGTAATATAAAATGTCCAAGTTTAAAGTTAAAGGATCAATGAGAAAAGTTGTTTTGATGTTTGATTAAATGAGAACTGGAACATAGCTATCAACGTGTGAGACAGACATTTTTAAATTAAAGGGACACACGGCAATCTTGCTGGGGTTTTTTAAACTAACTTCCGTATTTTTTCTACATTAACTTGCATTTGTCCAATCATTAATAATAATTATCAGAATAGTATAAGGCCGATTTTTTTTTTTGCGTATATTACTATGTATTACTATGTTAATTTTACTATAGCTCTAATGGTCTTTCTTTGTTCGTGTTAAAGACCCGTACAATAACTGCCCGTATATTTCAGCCATGCTATAACTGGCATATTTGACAGTTATATGTACACAACGACTTTGTAAAAGAAAAGCATAGCTATGAAACAACATACGTATAGCTTTTTTTTTTCTCGTATACTGAAACAAAAAGAAACGCAACTCGGGAATTATTGTATGTACAATATGCTGCTTTTGATCCAATGGTACATGGCTACGTATGACCTTTCCTTTCGGACAAAAGACTAAAACAACACATAACACAGCAAATAGTATAAAAAAAAAACTATTCCTTTAAAGTTTCATTATTGACAGAGTATGCATTTGGCTCAGGCATATGAGCAAACTTAGGATGCAACATTTTGCAAACTCTTTACGTTAAATACAGTACTGAAATGGCTCAATTTTTCAAAGAGGAAATTCAACATTTATGAATTTCTTGTTACAAAGTGTACTGTGATTTAAACGTCTACAACATCACAGTTGTGTCCTTTTTCTAACTGCAATTGTTTCTTTTTTACAAAAAATCTTGGGATTTCTTTGGAATATTATGTGGAATTAAGTGTGCAGTATATACAATATATAGCGGAATTTTGGGGTTTGGTCTGGCTGGTTAAAGCCGTTTATTTTCTGTCTATAGACGTTGTATTCTCAAAAATAGGTAACATTATATATATACCTAGTCGTCGGTAGGTTTAGAAACGGTGTAAAGATGTTGTAAAATTTGGCTGTTGTTGGCGGGATTGCTACTTTAAAATAATAATGTCACACTAAATGCGTAGTCAATAGTTAGGATACCAACACGTTGTTGTTTTTACAATATCGGTTTTGCACTTTTAGCTTACATCAAGCGGTATGTTTCGTCACTTTGAATTACATACATACTAAATATATAGTACGCAGTTGCTATTAATAGATGATATAGATTTCCGCCAATAACGGTACAGGCGTTGTAATTTGACCGTTTCATTGCTGTTAAAACCGTATATACTTTAACAAGCCCGCAGCAACGCTGAGGCACACCAATGCCTCGGTCGAACTTTTGGAAAGTAGCCACACTTTGATCTAGATTTTAAAAATGTCATCCTTAAAATTAAATATTTTGCTAAAACTAAAACTCGAGAAATCGAATGAAGAAATCGAAAAATTTCCAGGGCGGGTGGTGATGGCATGCACCCGAACACCACTAGAAAGTGGTATGCTCCGGTTAAATTTCAGCTACAAGCCTGACCGTTTTTTTACTGTACATGTATATTACATATTTAGGCGGAACCATTTGAACTCATATACACATGTTTTATACTTATGGGGCTGCACCCCCATGTTTTTATACTTATGGGGCTGCACCCCCATGTTTTATACTATGGGGCTGCACCCCCATGTTTTATACTTATGGGGCTGCACCCCCATGTTTTATACTTATGGGGCTGCACCCCCCCCCCCCCCCCCCCCCCACCCTCGCCCACCACCTTCACCCCTCTCACACCCGACATCCACCCCCACCCCCCTCACCAACCCCACACCACACCAACAATTTAGACAGTATTCAGTACCCACGGCCCGGTTAAAATAGTATTCAGTACTCGGGTTATCGATGTTAAATAGTATAAAGTACTCGGGTCTAAAATGAAGGAGTATTACACCCACACTTACCAATTTAGGAATACAAAGCATTATCAAAGTAAGTGTTTTGCATTATTATCGATATAGATCTACAGTAAATAATCGATAAAGATCTACAGTAAACAAACATTTTTTGCCAGAAAATCATCAATTTGTGTTTTGACCGCAGCAGACGTGAGCTGTTGTTTCCATTGTTTTTCAGGTAACTTATGTTATTTAAAACAGTTTGCATGATAAAAAAATTACATGGTCAGTACGTAGGATTCCATTTGTATTTTGGCTCGTATCGAAAAGTGACAAATACTCGCCAGAGACTCGCATTTGTCACTTTTCTTACACTCGCCAAATACAGCTGAAAGTTACCTGCAGCTTAGTCGATAATGCCTTAGTCGATAATGCCTTGCGCTTTAGAGCGGCATACTTCTGCCCCACGTGGGCTCGCTACCTGGCGAAGGTAACTCCATGCTTCCTATCATCTCCCTCGGAAGTTGCTGTTCCAATATAACCTAATGCAGTATTAACGAGACTTAAGACCCCATTTCATTTCGTTTAAGTGAACATAGATAATTAAGCGACACTACTATGGAGATGATGTTCATAACTTTCACATCCTGTCATTAGTTACACATTTTCGAGATGTTGCGATATTCAGCAGGTGAAACTAAAGGGGTTTACTCGTACTTTATCTCCAATCTCTATATGAAAAATCAATATATTAGACCACAATTTAAATGTATCCATATTGCGTTTTATATCAGACACCACCAAAAGAAGATACATAGCCGTAATCAAAAAATAAAACGTTTAATACAAATATCAGTTTATAAAGGGCTAAAGTCAGTTGAGTTTCAATGATAAACACCGAGTTTACTCCCTACCAGAATGTGGAGGTGTTTTATTTTATTAATCACTGATTGGTCAAATTAATTTTGATGATGTCATATAAAAGTTATGAATATGAAAACTTACTTTCGCTGTATTCTACAGACGGGGTCTTTATATAAATCTGACATGTCAAGTTGCTTTCCTTTGGACATGACATCCGGATGTTTTCGGATCAACAGCCAACCCATGTGTGCGAAGAAGAAACCGCGCTTTGCATTGTGGGGGATCAGCGTCAGTCTCCGAGAATTTGTGATGTGTTCTGTGATCACGTGCCCATTCAATGATGTCATTCTGATTATAGATAAAAGTTTGAAAAAAAATAATATTACACACAGCTAAAGAAATACACATACTCGACTATTAACTTGAACATACTCGCAAAACAGACAGCATACAGGAGACATGCTATATTAATTAAGTGCATAACCGTGTAATCGTTTAAGCAAACCTGGCATGTAGACTAAGCACTTCAGATGCCATCACGTAGACAGTCGAAACACCCTTCGAAGTGTAATACATACTATTTCTGTACAAACAAATCATCGTTATCTAGGATTGGATGCCGAAGAATCCGCATAGAATCATGAAGCCTTTATTATCAAAACTATTCGACCCCGATTTAAGACATCTTTGTGGAAAATATTCAAAGTCCAATCCAATGTTTAACAGGCAGAATTGAACTAGACAAAAGTACAAATTACCTGCGTGGTTTTATCAATAATGGCCTACTTATCGAACTACTGATAAAGTCGCGTGTATATGGTAGTAAAATGATTAAAACTGTCACAAATTTGGTTCATAATATCAAGCAAAATCTGCAAAATTTGAAAATAAATAAATGAAAGAACTGTGTTTGACTCTCGACGACAACACCGACGAAGACGACGCCGGGCAAAGTCCGTCATGCTTAAGCAGACGACACAGAGAGAAGGATTGCACAAACCTGAAATGCGATACAGTTGAAAATTGGCCAGAGATATACGGAAGGGCAGTTTTGGCCTTGTACGATCGGGTGAGCCCAAAGTCGGTGTACCCCTGCAGTAACTCCAAGTTCCGACAACCAAACAGAAAAAACAGCCTAAAATAATAAGGCATGTGTAATTGTTATACGGACTGTTTGCTGCAGTACACTACTCCACTTTTATAATCGTCACATTCAAAAAATTATATATTTTTTAATAATTCATATTTTTATTTTAAATTTTAACTGCGTTGTTTAACAAATACCGCTAGCGATTTATAAAACTTTAATCTGCCTTGATTGACTAAAACTTTGTTGATAAACTTAATAAAATATTGGTATGTGTTTCGGTGATTTCTAGTTTTTAGTATTCGTGTTATTTTCAAAAAACCTGGGTGACCGATTATAAAAGTTGATTAGTGTATTTCAATATTAATAATAACATGATCTACCGAATTTCCCTAATAGTAGCGCCCGGAAAATATGCAAAATGCAAAGGCGACTTTAAAAAAGTATCAGGGTTATCCAAAAAGATGGGAACATTTATTGAATTTTGAGGAATGTTTATAAGAGTCTTATGGGCGGGGGCGCTAATATTATAGGAAATACGGTATTCATTATTGACAGTGTAATGCCACCCATTCACTGTCTGAGAAATATGTCGCCTGAAATTCGAGAAATTACTTCACACTTTCATCAGAGGGCCTCAGCGAAGAATAGCTGGTTCGCTTTACTGGCTTATCCTCTGTAAATAAAGATGTTTAGTATTTATTTTCTCAATAACTTGTGCTATTTTATTGTATGCATATGCGGAATACTTCTTTATAATGGAGACATATCACCCGTTTCACCATTTAACCGTTTTATAACCCCGAAAACACGTGTTTATCAAACATAATTGTATCTATTTGTATCTCCATAAAACCGTGTACATCTGTTGATTGAATTGGATTTTATAGTCGCACCAACAGCTAAGGTCATATGGCGACTTTCCAGCTTCCATTTGTGTACATCTGTATCACAATACAATATCGCATGTATCATTATGAATCCACTGCAAAATCACAATACAATTAAATTATCACTATTTATAGCAATGAATCAGAACTAGAATTTGCGTAGTTGACGCATATACTCGTATAACGGTATGCAAAAATCGATATAAAGTCGAACATGAAATGCATCGTCGGAACCCACGTTTTGATTGATTACGTTATCACTACCATTCATCACTGAATGGAGTGATAACGTAATCAATCAAAACGTGGGGTTCCGACGATGCATTTCATGTTCGACTTTATATCGATTTTTGCATACCGTTATACGAGTATATGCGTCAACTACGCAAATTCTAGTTCTGATTCATTGCTATAAATAGTGATAATTTAATTGTATTGTGATTTTGCAGTGGATTCATAATGATACATGCGATATTGTATTGTGATTACAGATGTACACAAATGGAAGCTGGAAAGTCGCCATATGACCTTAGCTGTTGGTGCGACTATAAAATCCAATTCAATCAACAGATGTACACGGTTTTATGGAGATACAAATAGATACAATTATGTTTGATAAACACGTGTTTTCGGGTTAAACGGTTAAAATGGGTGAAACGGGTGATATGTCTCCATTATAAAGAAGTATTCCGCATATGCATACAATAAATAGCACAAGTTATTGAGAAAATAAATACTAAACATCTTTATTACAGAGGATAAGCCAGTAAAGCGAACCAGCTATTCTTCGCTGAGGCCCTCTGATGAAAGTGTGAAGTAATTTCTCGAATTTCAGGCGACATATTTCTCAGACAGTGAATGGGTGGCATTACACTGTCAATAATGAATACCGTATTTCCTATAATATTAGCGCCCCCGCCCATAAGACTCTTATAAACATTCCTCAAAATTCAATAAATGTTCCCATCTTTTTGGATAACCCTGATACTTTTTTAAAGTCGCCTTTGCATTTTGCATATTTTCCGGGCGCTACTATTAGGGGAAATTCGGTAGATCATGTTATTATTAATATTGAAATACACTAATCAACTTTTATAATCGGTCACCCAGGTTTTTTGAAATAACACGAATACTAAAAACTAGAAATCACCGAAACACATACCAATATTTTATTAAGTTTATCAACAAAGTTTAGTCCAATCAAGGCAGATTAAGTTTTATAAATCGCTAGCGGTATTTGTTAAACAACGCAGTTAAAATTTAAAATAAAAATATGAATTATTAAAAAATATATAATTTTTTGAAATGTGACCGATTATAAAAGTGGAGTAGTGTACTGCAGCAACAGTCCGTATAACAATTACACATGCCTTATTATTTTAGCTGTTTTTCTGTTTTGGTTGTCGGAACTTGGAGTTACTGCAGGGGGTACACCGACTTTGGCTCACCGATCGTACAAGGCCAAACTGCCCCTTCCGTATTCTTCTGGCCATTTTCAACTGTATCGCATTTCAGGGTTTGTGCAATCTTCTCTCTGTGTCGTCTGCTTAAGCATGACGGACTTTGCCCGGCGTCGTCTTCGTCGGTGTTGTCGTCGAGAGTCAAACACAGTTCTTTCATTTATTATTTCAAATTTTGCAGATTTTGCTTGATTATTATGAACCAAATTTGTGACAGTTTTAATCATTTTACTACCATATACACGCGACTTTATCAGTAGTTCGATAAGTAGGCCATTATTGATAAAACACGCAGGTAATTTGTACTTTTGTCTAGGTTCAATTCTGCTGTTAAACATTGGATTGGACTTTGAATATTTTCCACAAAGATGTCTTAAATCGGGTCGAATAGTTTTGATAATAAAGGCTTCATGATTCTATGCGGATTTCTTCGGCATCCATCCTAGATAACGATGATTTGTTTGTACATGAAATAGTATGTATTACACTTCGAAGGGGTGTTTCGACTGTCTACGTGATGGCATCTGAAGTGCTTAGTCTACATGCCAGGTTTGCTTAAACGATTACACGGTTTATGCACTTAATTAATATAGCATGTCTCCTGTATGCTGTCTGTTTTGCGAGTATGTTCAAGTTAATAGTCGAGTATGTGTATTTCTTTAGCTGTGTGTAATATTATTTTTTTTCAAACTTTTTATTATAATCAGAATGACATCATTGAATGGGCACGTGATCACAGAACACATCACAAATTCTCGGAGACTGACGCTGATCCCCACAATGCAAAGCGCGGTTTCTTCTTCGCACACATGGTTGGCTGTTGATCGAAAACATCCGGATGTCATGTCCAAAGGAAAGCAACTTGACATGTCAGATTTATTAAAGACCCCGTCTGTAGAATACAGCGAAAGTAAGTTTTCATATTCATAACTTTTATATGACATCATCAAAATTAATTTGACCAATCAGTGATTAATAAAATAAAACACCTCCACATTCTGGTAGGGAGTAAACTCGGTGTTTATCATTGAAACTCAACTGACTTTAGCCCTTTATAAACTGATATTTGTATTAAACGTTTTATTTTTTGATTACGGCTATGTATCTTCTTTTGGTGGTGTCTGATATAAACGCCAATATGGATACATTTAAATTGTGGTCTAATATATTGATTTTTCATATAGAGATTGGAGATAAAGTACGAGTAAACCCCTTTAGTTTCACCTGCTGAATATCGCAACATCTCGAAAATGTGTAACTAATGACAGGATGTGAAAGTTATGAACATCATCTCCATAGTAGTGTCGCTTAATTATCTATGTTCACTAAACGAAATGAAATGGGGGTCTTAAGTCTCGTTAATACTGCATTAGGTTATATTGGAACAGCAACTTCCGAGGAGATGATAGGAAGCATGGAGTTACCTTCGCCAGGTAGCGAGCCCACGTGGGCAGGAAGGTATGCCGCTCTAAAGCGCAAGGCATTATCGACTAAGGCAGTTATCGACTAAGCTGCAGGTAACTTTCAGCTGTATTTGGCGAGTGTAAGAAAAGTGACAAATAGCGAGTCTCTGGCGAGTATTTGTCACTTTCGATACGAGCCAAAATACATATGGAATCCTACGTTACTGACCATGTAATTTTTTTTATCATGCAAACTGTTTTAAATAACATAAGTTACCTGAAAAACAATGGAGAACAACAGCTCACGTCTGCTGCGGTCAAAACACAAATTGATGATTTTCTGGCAAAAACATGTTTGTTTACTGTAGATCTATATCGATTATTTACTGTAGATCTATATCGATAATTAAATGCAAAACACTTACTTTGATATGCTTTGTATTCCTAAATTGGTAAGTGTGGGGTGTAATACTCCTTCATTTTAGGACCCGAGTACTTTATACTATTTAACATCGATAACCCGAGTACTGATACTATTGTTAAACCGGGCCGTGGGGTACTGGAATACTGTCTAAATTGTTTGGTGTGGTGTGGGGGTGGTGAGGGGGGTGGGGGTGGATGTCGGGGTGTGAGAGGGTGAAGGGTGGTGGGGCGAGGGTGGGGGGGGGGGGGGGGGGGGGTGCAGGCCCCATAAGTATAAAAACATGGGGTGGCAGCCCCATAAGTATAAACATGGGGGTGCAGCCCCATAAGTATAAAACATGGGGGTGCAGCCCCATAAGTATAAAACATGGGGTGCAGCCCCATAAGTATAAAACATGTGTATATGAGGAGTTCAAATGGTTCCGCCTAAATATGTAATATACATGTACAGTAAAAAAACGGTCAGGCTTGTAGCTGAAATTTAACCGGAGCATACCACTTTCTAGTGGTGTTCGGGTGCATGCCATCACCACCCGCCTGGAAATTTTTCGATTTCTTCATTCGATTTCTCGAGTTTTAGTTTTAGCAAAATATTTAATTTAAGGATGACATTTTTAAAATCTAGATCAAAGTGTGGCTACTTTCCAAAAGTTCGACCGAGGCATTGGTGTGCCTCAGCGTTGCTGCGGCTTGTTAAAGTATATACGGTTTTAACAGCAATGAAACGGTCAATTACAACGCCTGTACCGTTATTGCGGAAATCTATATCATCTATTAATAGCAACTGCGTACTATATATTTAGTATGTATGTAATTCAAAGTGACGAAACATACCGCTTGATGTAAGCTAAAAGTGCAAAACCGATATTGTAAAAACAACAACGTGTTGGTATCCTAACTATTGACTACGCATTTAGTGTGACATTATTATTTTAAAGTAGCAATCCCGCCAACAACAGCCAAATTTTACAACATCTTTACACCGTTTCTAAACCTACCGACGACTAGGTATATATATAATGTTACCTATTTTTGAGAATACAACGTCTATAGACAGAAAATAAACGGCTTTAACCAGCCAGACCAAACCCCAAAATTCCTGCTATATATTGTATATACTGCACACTTAATTCCACATAATATTCCAAAGAAATCCCAAGAGTTTTTTTGTAAAAAAGAAACAATTGCAGTTAGAAAAAGGACACAACTGTGATGTTGTAGACGTTTAAATCACAGTACACTTTGTAACAAGAAATTCATAAATGTTGAATTTCCTCTTTGAAAAATTGAGCCATTTCAGTACTGTATTTAACGTAAAGAGTTTGCAAAATGTTGCATCCTAAGTTTGCTCATATGCCTGAGCCAAATGCATACTCTGTCAATAATGAAACTTTAAAGGAATAGTTTTTTTTTTATACTATTTTGCTGTGTTATGTGTTGTTTTAGTCTTTGTCCGAAAGGAAAGGTCATACGTAGCCATGTACCATTGGATCAAAAGCAGCATATTGTACATACAATAATTCCGAGTTGCGTTTCTTTTTGTTTCAGTATACGAGAAAAAAAAAAGCTATACGTATGTTGTTTCATAGCTATGCTTTTCTTTTACAAAGTCGTTGTGTACATATAACTGTCAAATATGCCAGTTATAGCATGGCTGAAATATACGGCAGTTATTGTACGGGTCTTTAACACGACAAAGAAAGACCATTAGAGCTATAGTATAATTAACATAGTAATACATAGTAATATACGCAAAAAAAAAATCGGCCTTATACTATTCTGATAATTATTATTAATGATTGGACAAATGCAAGTTAATGTAGAATAAATACGGAAGTTAGTTTAAAAAACCCCAGCAAGATTGCCGTGTGTCCCTTTAATTTAAAAATGTCTGTCTCACACGTTGATAGCTATGTTCCAGTTCTCATTTAATCAAACATCAAAACAACTTTTCTCATTGATCCTTTAACTTTAAACTTGGACATTTTATATTACATGTTGACTTTGTAAATTACGTCGGTCAACTAAGAAGTGGTTCAATGACCTCAAAAGCTGTTGTATCTATGTGTTCAGATGTAATCTTAAGTAGTAATTTATTAACATATGCAACCTTGAGACTACATTTGAACAATATATTAAAAGTAGATCAACATATTTTTATATATTTTTTTTAGAAATATGGGATTAAAAGGGTTAAAGAAATATTGACTATTTAACATATATTGATTTACAAGATCACAACCAGTCATCTATCTTTTTTATTTCAGGTTTTATTTACAGGGCGTGGTATTGTTTTGCTTCGTCATTCCTACTGTTCTCCCCATTCTGCTTTTTGGAGAGTCGGTAATTACTGCGTATTTTGTGTGTGCGTTGCTAAGATACTGTGCGACCTTGCACTGCACGTGGTTTGTGAACAGTGCGGCTCATATGTGGGGGCTGGAGACCGTATGATGTACGTATAAATCCAGCACAGAATGTCTGTAGTCAGCATTTTTGCTTCAGGAGAAGGTTTCCATAACTACCATCACACCTTTCCGCAGGATTATTCTACATCTGAATTAGGATGGTTTCTAAATTCTACCACGTTAGTTTTAGACATATTCGCTTTTCTCGGACAAGTGTATGATAGGAAGGCCATGCCAAAAGAATACGTGGAACTCCGAAGGGAGAGAACCGGGGATAAAAGTGATCTGGTGCTAGACAAGACCCTGTAGTGTTATAGAACTTTGGACGGTTGCTATAGAGACGTTTTGCAATAATTATGTTGCTCAATTTGTACACATATTATTTTTATAAAAAAATGGCATTAATTTACGTAATTTTCATGTTAATTTCGGTACTTTTGGTTATTACTGTCTTTGTATAAATGTATACCATGTATTTAATTGCCTCTAGGATTGATCGTAGTAAATATACTGTTCACGAAAACCTTTTTTGTCTTCAGGATAATGTTTCAAACTATTCTTTTCATGTGCAGGCATCAAACAGATCTGAAACGATGTTTTCCCTCATTTCTTTTTTTTCATTTTGTATGACGAGTGTGCATTGCAAATGCCTGTTGTTTTACATATGCAACATTATGTTGTATTACATATGTAAAACTATATGTATTCATTGTTAGTATGTTTACTAATAATCTCTATAATACAGGAGGTAAAAAAATATGCCGATTATATGATGTATATTGTTTGAATAATTCAGCCATTTTAATATTTGTGCATAGGTATGTATTAATACTCTATCAAATAAAATGACCCATGAGTTATTTTTGAATATTGTTTAACGGCTCATTCACGCAGTATATGTTAGTTCGAGTCGCCCCCGAGAGACTCCTGAGAACCTGCCCTGCTCTTACTAACGAATTGATCTTTGACAGACTCCGATACATGAGTTATTTTTTAGGTGTTGCATTGTACATGTCTACATATAGAGAAACGAGTTTTATGTTTAGGCTAAAACTGACGTAAAAGGGCAAATCATTTAAGTTTAACAATGGAAATAATTATGTTTAGATCAATGCAAAGTCTCATAGCAACCGTCACCCGGACAGTATAGTTATTTTGCAATGGTATATGTTATTTTATCACATAACATGCGGTGTGGGAGTGTAATAACACCATTCAATATTTTTGATATTCCACTAGTGGTATAACATAACGTTAATGTACGCTTTCTGACGTAATGTGACGTTATAAGTTATGTAATAAATAGAATCTAAACATTCGTTCTCATTCATTATTGAATTTATTGAACTCGTTAGCAAAAATGATATAATGTTCGGCAAGAGCCTCACATTATGTCATTTTGCCAACTCGTTTAATAAATTCAATAATAAATGAGTACTCGTGTAAGATCCTCTATATCATTTATGGGTAAGGAGCATTTTCACATCTTTGAGTCACAAGTAGCCTTAGAAAAAGTTAGCTTAGTTATCATTATTTGGTCGGCGATAGAGGATGGTACGTTTCAGATATGGAGTGGATACAGGGAGAGGGTGGGTTGGGGGATGGGGGTATTCTGAACATCGTCAGTAATTAAAAACGTTTTGGTTGTGTATGCCAGACATTAATGGACACGCAATATATTGCCTAATTACTTTTTTATTCCCTGTCCTGTTACTGTTTAAGATCAACACATAATTTGAGAAAACATTAGGGTGGGTGTTTTTGTGGGGTGGGGGGCAAAACTGACTTCTCCCACTCGCTCAGATTATTGTGGGGTGTGGGTGCGGAGGTCGGGGTGGGGGGGGGGGGGTCGTTCCTACGTAAGGTCAGGATTTTATATGCATATACTTATCTTTAAAACTAGACCGATTTTATTAGTAGAATAGATGCGAGGTTGGAGGCCCAGGTGAATACCTGATATTTAGGATAGTAGAGAAATGGTATGCAGGGTCAGGGTCACTTGTGAATACGATATTGAAAATAAAACCAGCATAGCATATGCAAACCTGTTTCCAAATGATTATTTAAGGGAAAATGTTGCGTTTCAAGGGGGCCATTTGAATACTAATCTTTTCACGGAAAAGAATGTCATCAGCTGGGTTTAGGTTGAACAGGGACCATTTGAATACTAATAATTTCACAAAAAATGTGCGGAATTTTTGTATTCTAAATATAGGCTATGAAAAATATGACTGACCACGGTTTCTTAATGGTAAATATTTTCTCTGCATAGACTCTATCCGACTTACTGTTTACAACAGGTTTATCTAAAGGGTCTCTATATAGGCCACTCTGTCTTAATCATCAACAGTGCTGTACCGGTAGTACAAAATATTCATGCATAATTAGTGCACGTATTTCAAAATCTGAGGCAACTGATTGGGTGAAAAAGTTGGATAAACACTAAAGAACATTTTGTATTTACATGTTATGTTTTGTCAATCGATCCGTGGTCGATGGGTTAACGACGTTGCGTTGTAAACCTCTCGCCTCTCAACGCTGCGGGTTTGAATTCCACTGGAATCTCAACTTTTAGGTGAGAACGTGTCGATTCTTACGGATGGCGGGAGGTATACAATACTGGCTCTACCCAGAAGAAGTGGGTTTCTCTGCCTCCGCCTCAAAAAAACGACCGCCATACATAGCCTATCATGCGCTGGAAAATGACGTTAAACACCAAACGAATAATCTTTTTATGTTATTTGTTATGTTCTCTTTGCTATCACTATTAACTGAGTTTTAAAATCAGTTACGCACTTAATAATTCTATAGTCACTAAAAAGCCAGTTTAGTCTGGGTATTCATTTGTTTGCTTATAGTGCCTATATCTGTGTCCCATGTGTAGCATGGCAGACACTTAGGGATCACTTTGTCCGTCGTCGTCCGTCAGTCCGTCCTGCAATCTGACCTAGGTCATAACTTGAAATAGTATTTGACCTATAGTCCTGAACCTTCACACACACATTCAACTTAACCCATTGAATGTTGTTACACATGTCCAATAACTCTGACTTTCATTTTTTCAGGGTTGCACCCTTTCATAAAACTTTAACCTGCAAACCTGACAAAGCTCATAACTGATTGTTCTTTGCTGAAATAATGCACACGGCTGGCGACACCAGTTTTCCGTGGAATCATCATTCTTATATATGTCTTCTGACGTGTTTTGTATATACGAAACATGCTGGAACATTGTTATGTGTAAACTTTAATGAAAAAAATAAAAAAATACGATGTAAAGTATGACACCCGACGGGTTTTGTGGAATGTATGCGGGGTCATCCAGGTCACATACGAATACGAAAATAAAACCAATATATAGCATGTGCATACCTGTTTGGAAATTGTTTTATTTAAAAGGAATTGTTAAGAGATAAACTTTTTGTATGCGATTATGTGATTGTTAATATGTACAGACATTGATTGTTTGAAGATGTTACTTGTTAGTTTTGCCTTTTTGGTCAGTTATTATTTGTTAAACTGTAAAAAGGAAGGGAAATATCTGAAGTACAAGATATTCCATTAAATTTGAGATTTGATAAAAGTATATACTGTGTAGTTATTTGTTCATGCAACCCTGAATTTCAATTTACAGTACGTATTTCTGGTTGAAGTAAGCCATACGATTTAGTGTGCAGTCAGTGTGTACGACATAACAAATACCATACAATGTAATGAATGCCCAGTCGGCCGCCCGTACGAATTACAAACACCACACAATGGTAACGAATTCACAGTCGGCCGCCTGTACGAATTACAAACACAACACAATGTAACGAATTCACAGTCGACCGCCCGTACGAATTACAAACACCACACAATGTACGAAAGCACTAGGACACCCGGTACGATATTACAAACACCACACAATGTAACGAATTTACAGTCGGCCGCCTGTACGGAATTACAAACACCACATAATGTAACGAATTCACAGTCGACCGCCCGTACGAATTACAAACACCACACAATGTAACGAAAGCACTAGGACACCCGTATGAATTACAAACACCACACAATGTAACGAAATCACAGTCGACCGCCCGTACGAATTACAAACACCACACAATGTAACGAATTCACAGTCGACTCCCGTACGAATTACAACACCACACAATGTAACGAATTCACAGTCGACGGCGGCCCCGTACGAATTACAAACACCACACAATGTAACGAAAGCACATCGACCGCCCGACGAATTACAAACCCACACATTGTATCGAAAGCACTAGGACACCGTACGAAGTACAAACACCACACAATGTAACGATTTACAGTCGCCGCCTGTACGAAATACAAACACCACACAATGTAAATAATGTATAGTCGGCCGCCTGTACGAATTACAAACACCACACTCTGTAGAAGAAATCACAGTTAGGACAC